>CAAKHD010009722.1:52366-73084 GCA_901007705.1 Fistularia tabacaria | reverse complement strand
CGCCCCCCCGCCCCTGGGGGGAGGGTAATGTTTAAAATATGGGTGGAGGGTTTTTGACTATTGAAAAATAATTTTTTAAAAAAGTTATAAAATTAATATTATTTTTTTTTTTTTTTTTTTTTTTTTTTTTTTTTTTTTTTAAAATCTTTTCCCCCCTCCTCTTCTTTTCTCTCCCCCCCCCCCCCCCCCTTTTTTCCCTTCCTTTCCTCCCCCCCCTCCCCCCCCCCCCCCCCCTCACCCCCCCGCCTGGCTCCATCTCCATCTTCTCCCTGCCCGCCTCTCGCTCTTCCAATATTGTCAAATTCCGGTCGTCGGCTGCCTCCCCCTGGCCCGGGGACAGGTGCGTCCTCTGCTTTGGCAGGACCTCTGACGGACCTCCCTGCCAGCCAGGCCAGTGTGACTGGCAGCGGTCTGGGTGGGCCGCTCCATCGCTATGTGGGATGGACGGCGGCGACCATATGACTGCAGAAATTCACTTGGGTGTGAAGTAAATGTCATCCCTGCTCTATATTTCTTCCAAATGACTCGCTCGGTGCTTTTCCACAATTTGTGTCTAAGCCGTGTGACAACTAAGCCCGGTAAACTCGTGGACTTTACTTTGTGTGATGTCACTCAAAAGGTTTCCAGGCTCCCGTTCCGAGGCCCTGGGTTCATTGTTTTGGCCGTCGTCATCTTGTCTCTCCGCACCCGGGGGTAACCGTATTGGATTAGACGGCCGGGCCGGAGAGGGGTGAGGGTCGGATTCGACTTCGACTAGCACGCCAGTGACAGGATGAACAAGGGGCCGTGCCCTCCATTCTGCATAACTTCAAACTCCAGAGATTGCTCCTTTGTCCGAAACCCCCTCGCCGCACGATAGTCATCTCTCTGCCGGGTTTTCTGAAATTACAAATATGTAGTCCGATGCAGACGGGCAGAAATTGAATTTTTTAATTTGGGGAAAGGAAAAGCAGACGGGAAGCAGCGGCGTTTTCTATTTCCATTTTTTTTTTTTTTTCAGGAAATAAATTCAGTGTTTTGTGTGCCTCTTCCTGTGTCCTCCTTGGCAAAATATTATAGTTATTGTTGTATTCTGTATTCAGTCGTACTCCATGATAACACACAAACAGCAAGCACGACTTCTGAATACAGACCTTTCAAAAAAAACCTCAACATTTCTTTTCCATTTCAATTTTGTCATATGTGGACAGAACAACTTATCAATTGAAAAAAATGATTTAAAAAATGAAATGAAATAACAATAGAAATGAATAAAATCTAAATTAGATAAAGGGACATTAATCAATAATGAAAATGGACCCGTCGCCAATTATTGTAACACTTATGGAGACATGCAACCATTCACCCTCCCATCCAGGCACCACTTGGAGATACGCAACCGTTCACGCCTTCATTCCCGGAGAGAAACCCTGTCAGACACGAGTTGAACACGGAGACTTCACACAGAAAGGGTCCCGTCGGGATGGAGCCTTGGAGCTTCTTGCTGTGAGGCAGAAGCGCTAGCAACTGTGCCACCATGCAGCCCAAAGAATATTAATTCAATTATTCATTCATTCAGAGGCATTCAACCATTCAGTCGGTCAGTTTCGGGGTCTCCAAGGAACCTCCTCCATGTTTTTAGCTTGTGGAAGGAAACCAGAGGGAACCCGAGGAATTATGAATTCCTTCGGAAGCAATGAAGTTTTCTTTTATCTTACCTTCACATGGAGACTCTCCACAGAAACAGTGAGCTGGAAACGCTCGCCAGCAACGCCACCCCACGGAAACACAATGACATCAATTACACTTCTTTATTTATTTAGCGGTCCAATCACTTTCCCAACACTTTTACCCGGTTAGCGGTTGATTCGTGTTTGACGACCTCAAACTGCCGTGTCAGACATTGAAAACACGGGCCGTCATGAGACGTCTACGTGTCTTGCGTCTGAAGTATGTAGAAAAATAAAAAAGAAAAAAAACTAAAAAAAGAAGTGATGTAATATACTTTCTCTTCCGCTCATTGAACCTCCAACTGAAACCGTTGGGAGCCTCCCCGAGGAGGTCTACCTCCTACTCTGACAAACTCTGACCTATATAACTTGTCCATGAAAGGCTGCAGTTGCAGGAATTATATGAGCACGATGAAAGCCATCCTTAAGTCCCTCATTCCTTCCGCGATATGCACATCACTTCCTGCTCCAGCACCCTTCCTAGAACAGCAACTCCATTCATCCATCCATCCATCCATCCATCCGTCCGTCCGTCCGTCCGTTCTACGTTTTGGAATCTCTCAAATCCAATCGTTTTTTATTGTCGGTGAAGAAACAAATACAGTCATCAAAATTGTCAGTATCCAATATCACAAAGTTAGCATAGCGCACCATCTGCGGTGTAAATAATGTATCACATAATAGTTTGACTTTTAAGTCGTGTTAAGCATTTAAAAAGTAAAATATAAAATCCTCCAACTCGCCCGTCAGTTAACATTTTCACAGATTTTAACAGTATGTTCTGTTGTATAATTGATTTATATATTCAATAATTTATTTTTATTACTCTTATTTATTCTACTTTTTTCGAATCCCCCCTGGGTTAAGACGTGAAAAACTTAGCTAAACATTTTGCTCCACATGCCGGCTCATTTTCTACTTGAGTGAAGAAGTACAGGAGCGGCGTAAAAAGCCCTAATACATAATTCACCACCATCTGTCCGCAGAACATGTTGTGCAATAAAAACTGTCTTGTACCCTCTTCTGCTCTCTTTTGTCTCCATCTCTTGTTCTCTTGCCGCACTCTGAGAAACAACATGTATTCATTCATTCACTCGTTCATTGACTTTACCGCTTAATCTGCGCTCGGAGTCCCGGCAGGGGCTTGGTGGTTATTTCGGCTTTTCATTGGCCGAGACGTCGCCCCGCACCAGCCGTCAGCCAATGACGGGGCCACATATAGAGACGCGCAAGCATTCACCCTCTCATCCGCACGACCCTTTTTGTGGATATGCAAGAATTCACTCCCTCATTCTTGGAGAACACGGAGACTTCACGCAGAAAATGGCTTTTTCGAGATGGAACCTTGGAGCTTCTTGCGGTGAGGCAGAAGCGCAAAGAATATTCATTCATTCATTCATTCATTCACTCTGTCATCCTTTTTTTTTTCTTAATCCGAATCTAAATAGATCTGATCACAAACCTTGATCGCAACGTTGAGTGTAATTTTTCCAACAGAAACATATAAAAGCACAATGGGTGTTTGATTTGATCCGGAATCCGTCACTGTCTGCTTCATTTCGGACACCCGACAGCTGAAAATACGGCGTTTACGGCGTCACCTTAGAACATTTAGGGCTTCGTCCTCGCTCACATTCCAAGCCCTGACAATACCAGAGCGAAATTGTCCTGCCAATAAATGAAAGCCTCTTTAACTGTCACTCAACCAGCTGAGAACTGGACTTATTAACATTTGTTTTTTTAAGAAGCCGACGGAGGAACACAAACGGAACATTGACAGGAACAAAACAATTCTGGTTGTGTGTGTGTGTGTGTGTGTGTGTGTGTGTGTGTGTGTGTGTGTCAATGCAATGTTCTACTCACAAACAGGATACTATTATTTTGCTTACAGGGCGATGCAGAAGTTACTTCAAATGTAAACCTCAGCCGTCATTCATTTCTATTCTTTACCGCTTACCCTGCGGTCGGGGTCACGGGGGCGGAGCCTATCCCAGCTGTCACTGAGCGAGGCATGCAACCATTCACCCTCTCATTCACAATTTAATGTATGGCTGGAATTCACCCTGTCTTTCACACGTCCCATCGAGACAAGCCAATCACAACCCGTGAAGCTTCCTGGATCGTGAGCGACGGGTCCTTTTCAGCCTCCTGCCTTCAGGGAGAAGGTTCCGGAGCCACCAGACTTACCGGCAGCTTCGTCCACCAGGCTGTCAGGATGCTGAACTCTCTCCTCCACTATCCCACTCCATGCCCCGGATACCGATACCCCTCCACTCCGTACCGGACTCTGATAACACATCAGGACATTTCCTAAATTCATGAATTTCTTGCAGATACTTTTTTGAATCTTTTTGGCCTACTGCTGCCTGCACTAAAAACCAGTCTGTATCTGCGTGCACTTTACACTTTATTCATTTCACGTCAACGTGGGATCGTGAGAAACGTCTTCTCGATTTCTCCGCATGTCCACAACGAAGCTGACTTTGACTCCGACCACTCGTTCGAGTATCATATAGCGGCGTTCAGCCGTTCACTCGGTCAGTTTGGGGTCTCCGGTGAACCTCCTCCATGTGGAAGGAAACCAGGACACTGGGAGAATCACTTGGAGAATCGTGAATTTCCTCGAATTCAGAAAGTTTTGCCTTATCTTGTCTCCATACAGAAGAGACTCTACACAGAAAGTCCGGATCCAATCGGGTCCCTTCTTGCTGTGAGGTGGAAACGCTAACCACCACCGTGCCGCCACATGGAAACACAACGACATTAATTACATTCAGTTTAGGGTCTCCAATGAACCTCCCGCATGACTTTGGACTGTGGGAGGAACTCAAAGGAACCCCAAAATCCAACCAGGGATCTTCTTGCTGTGAAGCAGAGCCTCAACATCAATGGTGGCCCCTTACAACATTATCAGGAGGGGCAACTTTCGCAGTGATGACGAAGGTGACGAGTCTAATGTCGCAATCTATGTTTGTCTTGTCAAAATGACATAGCGAGAGAACTTGTGACCAACAGGTGGAGAGATGAACACAAAGATGTTCCCTCGAGCTACGTGAGCAGCAAGGAAGGTTCATCTAAGATGGTCCACGAGTGAAATGATCTGCATTGACCAGAGTGGACTGGCCATTCATTCATAGAAGAACAGTCAGTTTGCCCTCAGATATCTCTGAATGTGTTGAGAGAAGCCTGTTGGAAAGCACTGAAGTGCATGTTTTGTTAAAAAAAAAAAAAAAAAAAGGATTTCACATGAGAGTCTACGATAGAACTCGGGGTGATTTCAAGCTGAATGAAAATCGCCCCCAAAAAGGGGCGGTTCCCCCCGGAGCGATTGGACAATCCATTCAGAGGCAGCTACGACAGTCAGAAGTGCTGTAACGGTGGTAGAATGTGATTTTTAAAAATCCCCCCCCCTTAGCCGTGCTTCGGTGAAAAACCGCCTGCGCGCAACATTAAATATGTAAATTCAACGAACTCCTTTCCCATAAAGTCACCAACCCCGCCTTGTAAAACAACCAAAAAAAAAAAAAAAAATCCGAATTAGCCACCAAAACAAACTGCCAATAAACAAGTGAGGGTTCAGGTATTATAGGTCATTAAATGGAGATACATTAGCTGAGAAAAAGTGAATTTGTCTTACTTAAATGCAACTTTCTTGGGTGATATTCTGTAATGAGACATTTGGCCAGTGAACTGGAAGAAAACATCCATTGCATACATCTCAGCACCTGCATTTTCTTTTCCCGGAGCCCTTTTCTCTCTCGACAGCTTCTTTTCTTTTCTCGGCTTTCAATTCCATTCAGACTCTGCCGTCACTATTCGTCTCCCACGCAAAGAAAATATATATATTTTTCCACTTTCACTTTTCATTCCTCCATTCTTTCTTGGCTCTCGTCCTCCCTCCCTTTCCTTAAAGTCACTTTGCCCGTTTCTATTAGTGTCAATACATGTCTGTTAGTAAAATCTCCATTTCCAACGCGTGGTAACTGGAACTCCACTTGACCCGCAGGTTAATTGTCATTTTTATTTGATATGTCAACAGATCTTTTGTCCAGGCCTATATGTGCTGGAGTGTGTGGGATTCCTCTCTATCCTATCAAGCCTTTTGTGAGCGCTAACAACACAACGGCCATGAGAACTCACTTCTTGTGAAGTCCTTGATTTAGAGGCAGCAGGGTGGTGGGTGGTCAGGTCTACATTTTCTCAGTGTTTCTCTCTGTAAGTGTGTGTGTGTGTGTACGCGTGTGTGTACGCGTGTGTGTGTGTGTGTGTGTGTGTGTGTGTGTGTGTGTGGCATGTCAGCTTCAGGCAGAGCAACTGCCCACTTCTATAATCATCTTCAACACATATAGTAGATACGATCTCATATCACACACACACACAAACACACACACACACACACACGCACGACACACATACATTTATTAATCTGTTATCAGCTTCGTCACTCGAAATGGCTTCCGTCAATCCAACCCCTCAAAAAACCTGTCTCAGATCCATATGACTTCAATAACCTTCGCCCAATTTATAATCTCTCTTTTATCTCGGAAATCCTTGTGATAGTTGTCGCCTCGCAGCTTCACACACACACTCACGTACACACACACACACACACACACACACACACCCTTCAGTAATCGCAATCTTTACGATCAATTCCAGTCCGCTTTCACAGTCCCTTCACAGCTCTGTTAAAAGTTGACATAGAACCCTCTGATGGAAGCCAACTCTGGTTTTCTTACCATCCTCATCCTCCTTGATCTTAGCGCGGCCTTTGACGCCTTCCCTCGCATCGCCCTCCTTAGCGGATTAGCATCCGTCGGCAGCGGCCGCGCTCCCCTCACCCCGTTCCCTTCTCTCTTGCCGCGCTAAGTTCATCCGACTTAAACCCCCCCCCGGCTTCCCAAATCCTCTCCCGTCTCTGCCGGGGGGCCCCGGGGCTCCGTTCTGGGGCCCTTCCTGTTTGCCGCTGACGTGCTCCCTCTCGGCGGCACGGTCCAAAAACACGACATCCGAATATAAGTGCCAGGGTTGTGGGCAATTCTGGGTTACCAGGGACTGGTTCTGGTGGTGGATCCCCTGGTAGCTTCCACCTGAGCCTCAGTGCATGTGATCCAACAGGTAACTTCTCAAAAGTTGTACTTTTGTTCACACCGAACAGCACCTCCATGAACATAACAATGCCCTTCGACCTAGTTTCTGCCGATCATCATCTCACTGCCGAGACCCGCCTCCAACCCTGGCAGTTATAATCGGAAACTCCCGACGGGCCTTGAGAACTGAGGAAGCCTCTCGGATGAGGGTTTGAAACATCTTCAAGAGAAGACAATCAAGTCTAGTTGCCACGACAAGAAAGTTTTGACAAGAATTCCACATCACTTGGATGACTGAGAACCTCCACACATCCAACATCAACTTCCATTATGCAGATGACACCCAGCTCTACATCTCCAAATCCAATCCCATTCTTCCTCCATCCTCCCTTTCTGACTGCCTCATGGAGATCAAATCACGGCTCTCCTCCAACTTTCTCAATCTTGACAGGAACAAAAGTCAAGTTCTTCTTGTGGGTACAACCGTCACCATTCGCAAAAACTCCTCCATCCTTCCCTCCACCCGAGAGTCTGGGTGTCATCCCAGATAGTGCACTGTCTTCCCAGTTCAATCCAGTCCTCACCCATTATCTCACTCCACATCCTCGATCAAGCCTTGTCACCTGCCAGATAAGCTGAAAATCCATTATCAACTGCCTCTCCAACAAATCCCTGCCAAAACTGCAGCTTGGCTCAGAACTCAGACCGCCTACAGAAACCACATCCCCCGGTCATAAAACAACGTCACTGGTTGCTCACCTATAAATGCATCCCCGACCTGGACCCGCTGTATTTTTGCCACTCCCTTCCGCTCTCTCTGGTCTACATCCACAACTCCACTTGCTGTTCCCTGAGCACCCTGAGTTGCAGAGCGTTCTGTAACTCACTTCCCCTGGATATCAGAAATGCCGACTCTTTTCCTCAGTTTAAGTTCAAACTCAAGAACCGTCTGTTCAAAATTGCCTACTTTCTGCAATCTCCACTCCAACTGTTGTAAGCCTTTTTTCATCTTCTTAAATCTCTTTATCTTTCATCTTCTTTTTTTACTTTTTGAAAGTTGACCTTAAGATGAGAAAGGCAGCCCCACATAAAAAAATAAATAGATAAAATAAAATAAAATAAAATAAAAAAAATGAAACAAAATGAAATAAAATGAAATAAAATGAAATAAAATAAAATAAAATAAAATAAAATAAAACGAAATAAAATAAAATAAAATAAAATTAAATAAAATTAAATTAAATTAAATTAAATTAAATTAAATTAAATTAAATTAAATTAAATAAATACATACACAGGATGTACATATGTGTGTGTATATAGAGTATATCCAAACTATATATATATATATATACAACTTAAAATAAAATAAAGTAAAATAAAATGAAATGAAATATATTCACAGGATATATGTATTGGTATGTGTGTATAGATAGAGTATATCCAAATAATATATACAACTTGTCATATAAATCTACAATTCGTGTACACTCAACATTAGCAATGCAGCCACAATGTAAAATGGTGAGATGTCAACAACCCTCCATTTATGACAGGCACACTTAGTTCCTGATTTCAGAACTGTGTGCATTGGGTTGCCATGGGGTTGATGTTAGATATGTAGATAAGTCACAATTCATTCAATTCAACAGCAGCTTCTTGAATTGCATTTTATTTTCTTTTTTTTTGTGGAAGTCACTGTTTTATACCTTGTTTACATATTGAAATGAGGTGAAGTTTGCGTTGGATTGAAACACAAATTGTGCCCTCGGTTAATTTAAGTAATGTTGAGGAGATATGAGAGCAACTTAACTGAAATTGAAATATGACAGTTTGTATATGTTCTTTAACAACCGCCGTTCATCCAATCAAGTTGACACGTCTCTGGTAAATTGCTGGAGTCCATAAAAGAATGTCAAGTTGTGTGTATTTTGGAATGGTTCATCTCTTAGGCTAATTGTAATATGTGTCACACTTCCAAGCCAGTAAATGTCCCCGGCAGCCATGTTTATCGTAAAGGTCAGAAAGGGGTTGCGCTCAAAAACAACAAGGGTGTCTGGTTTGAGTGCAGCTCTTTGGAAATAGACCAACGGAGCTGTGAATGTCACCCGGCTTGACTGAAGTTCTTCTTGACATCATGATGATGACTAGCGACTGGCACATGTCCCCCACAGCTAATAATCCATTCAGTTCAGCTGCAGCGAAGCACAGAATGCATGTGCCACACAATCAGCATGGTTTTGTTGCATTTTATTCTTCCTCAGAGCCGCGAAAACATCTCTAAAATCACATTACCGGCCACCTTTCCTTGCAGACGGACAACAGGAAACCAGTAAAGAATGTGTCATTCTACCCCGTGTTACGTCACAGAGCTCTGGACTTGGATCACGTGCCTGTTTCTCCACTCAGGCACCAGATCAGGAGACTCCAAACAGCCTGCGTCGTTGTGGCCAATCTTTTGCGCCCATGCAGAGCCACTGATAATGAGAATACAGTCAATGACTCGCTGTTGCGTCAAATTACAGCTTTTCATTACGTTTGATCCTCTTTTCAATTGCTTTTATAGTTTTTCCAATTCCCGCCTTATAAATGGCCGGGCGAAAATCATTAATACAAAAGTGTTCAAGATGTAGCAATGTTGATGCAGCATATTTGCTTTTCCATATGGCGATAGAGATGTGATGAAGTCTGCATCGAATGTTGTTTTGGGTCAATTACTATGGAACTGCATCTCCTTACTGGTAGGGGAGAAAACCCTGCGTCAAATATAGCACAAATAGCAACATAGTTTTGTTTGTTTTTTTCTCCCCGGCATTATTTGTTCCATCTTCACATCGACACCAATCAGGCAAAACGTAGCCCTTTTCCCCATCTCTTATGTCCCGTGGCTCCCTCAATCAGCTGCCATTCACAGGCTCTCATTCCACTCTGAGAGGTGGCTTTCTCTATATTGAAAGCAGAAGCTCGGGAGGGTGGAAGGGGTACAAGAAAGACAAGCTGAATGGAAGTGTCCAGAAAAAACAAAGGTTGTGACTTTTTCCATTCTGCGTTGTATCGTCCATAGCCTGAGCAATTATTCATTGCAGGGTTCAGATAGATTGGGTGCGCACACTGTTCTGATGACTTATTGAGACATTCCCGCTGGTCTCGATTGACTGACTCCTGATTAGGTCTTGTGGAAAAACACAGAATAAACGCTGAATATAAAGAGCCTACGGAGGGAACTTGCACAGGGGTGAAAGTTCAAAACGAGATAATCACTGCGACTCATTTGAGTTCTATTCATGCTCGTAATGGAACAGATAACAAGAAACAAGAGCCAACTGACATTGACCAAACAACGGTATATCCTCTCTCTCAGGACGGCAAAGTCAGACACTTCCTGTGTGAGGGATACATCAGCAACCACAACCTTTACTATTTCTTTTTGTTACAGGTCATGCAGGAGTACAACTCCTGCTTTTGCCTCGTCCTCTTACTACTCCTCGTAGTCCAAGGACATTTTTCCTCAACTTTATTTGCGGCCAGTGAATGAACGCAATGTTCCATCACTGTTTCTGACAGGTACACTTACTTCTGCCTGACTTATGATTGTGCAATCAAGCATCGGAGTATTCTTGTGGCCATGTTGTTCTTGCGTATTTTGAACACCATTTCCTAAGATGGCAAAGGATGACAACATTCTGACTAAGATGCCCCCTGTCTCCAGTACTTTCTGCGAGACCCCAAGGCTGTCTCAGGTCAGACGGGATATGTAGTCCCTCTAGTGTGTAGCGGGTCAACCACGGGGAACGCAACATGTGCACCAGCCCTGAACACCTCCACAAGAGGCAACCGGGAGGCTTGTTACCAAATACTCAGCCATCTCAACTGACTCCTTTGAACATGAAGGAGCAATGACCAGTCCACGTGCTGACGTCTGCTCCTCACCCCCTCTCTAGGGCTGAGCCGGGCCACCAGTTATTCCAGCTGCTAAGGTTTTTTTTAGTCATGACACAGAGTTCATGAGTGGTCCAGTTACAACGACAAGAAGATTTGAACATGAGTACAATCCATTTCCTGGACAGGAACACGGCCTCTTTGGAGGCGCTGACTCTCTGTTCGACTTCTTCACGCTTCCAGCCAGGAATCGTTCCAGTGCCCCGGGAATCTAGAGGAATCCAGAGGTTTCCGTGTCAGATTCACTCCTCCTCTGACATCGCCCAGAATCCTGAGATCACAAATAGAATCTGTGACAACGGGCAGCTCTGGCGGAACTCAGCGCCCACTTGAAATGTGTCTGAGGTTGCGCCAAGACTGCGGACTCGGCTCTCACACCATGTGTAGATAGATCAGAGGCCTAATAACACTTACGAACATCCTTCTGCTCAAATTTGGCATTTGTTGTGGCCAAACCATGCCTCTCACAGAAGTCCAATACCAAAGCACAGTTTGAATTTTAAAATGAGCACGCCATTCTTCTGAATCCAGGACAGGCCTCTGGTTTCCCTAATCTAGCCAAGGTGAATTGTTATCATCATCATTAGGGCTTTTTGAATTGTTCGTTGTCTGGACCGTCAACTCGGAGCATTTTGCAACGACAGACCCGACAAGGGACTGATGCCCAAGAAAGGAGCATATGATGAAAAATGTCTAGAATAATAATGTACAAACAAAGTACTTGAGTGTTAATACATGCGGTAACTACAAGAAAGAAAAAAAAAAAGGTTTTAATGAGTTTCCTGCATACTGTTTTTCATTGGAAAAAGATTTTATAAAATAATTGCACAAGTACTCACTTCAGCATGCTAATTTCCAGAGAAGTACTTCATTGTCTATTCAAAGACTGAAACAGACCCTTGGAATGGAGACTGGATTGTGTTTATATTAAATGACTATTTGGCTCCTCGCCTTTACTATTTCACCTTTAACTTTTTCTTTTTAGCGTTGTTTCTCTGGTCTTCTTTAGCGGTGGCTAAAACCCCGGTAATTTAGGGAGGGAGCCGGGAAAAGAAAAGTCTGTCGAGTAGAATCCATCCCTCCAATCCCCAAGATTCACATTTTATTACAGGCTCTTTAAAAGCATGCTTAATGTGCTGCTCCGAATACAGAATTGCACCCATAGATCACCACTACACATTTCTGTATCTTTCTCGGCCCAATAGAGGTTTGTCTGTTTTACTTTACTTGTACGTCTGACCCTTTTTGTCCAAGCTGTCCAAGCTGTCCAGACCAAAGAATCCTAAAGAAGGTCAGCAACAGGATTAGGGATTGCGGATTAGTCGTCCATACCCTGCCTTACTTCCAGCTGCTCGCTTCTGGACGCCAACTCTGTTTAGACATTGATTTGAGTTGGTTTGAATGTTGGTTGCGATGTCACGTTTCAGGCGGCCTTCCGCAGAGCGCATTAATCGGAATGCTGACGGCGATTTTGACCAAAATCGAGTGTCTTCGAGAAAGGCAAAAAAAAATAAAAAATTGCCATCAGCACGTGATTTTTCCAACACCTTTTGACGATGAAATGGTTGATTTTGGTTTCATGCCGATTTGCAAGTAAACCACTACTCTCATCAGTACTGGCACTTTGGAAATTCATAAGCTGGATGGATGGATGGATGGATGGATGGATGGATGGATGGATGGATGGATGGATGGATGGATGGATGGATGGATGGATGGATGGATGGATGGATGGATCGATAGAAACCAGGTACATTCACACATAACCTCAGTTGAACAGATTGGTCTCGGCATAGGAATACAAATATACATGTGTATGTATGACATACATACGTGACGGTAGCGTTTTTTTAGTGTGTTTCCATGGAGTTCAGGGGACGTCAGACCTTCCTCCCCGCAAACAACAGCATTTGTAAAAGCCGTCGTTGGCGAAGTTTCTTCAATGATTACTCTTTTTTTTTTTTTTTTATAGCACAGCATCATCTTTAACTCGGTTTACCGAACACAGCGCTGAGGTCGCCGTGCCCACATCAATATCATGTCAAGCAATCTTCTTCACATATTTAAATGTCCTGAAGTGTTTCCAGTGACTTACTAATCTCATTGCCGCAGTACAATGGCGTTGCACTTTCAAACAAATTGCGATAAGAATTCAATTTTGTGCCAGGAAAAATAAATGTAAAAAAATTTAAAAAGAAAAAAAAAGAAGTGTCTTTCTTTTTTCCAGCTCTAACCTGGCCGCCTGCCGCACTTCCAGAGAAATAACCATTGAGGCGACGCTAATTAAAGTCTGCAGCAGTAATGTGTTTACTGGACACGGTTAATGTTGGACGTGACGGACCAATCTTTCAGAATTCTCGCAAAGCAAACCCCATCTTTTGGGTGGTGCAGCCGTTGTTGCGCAGCGGCAGAGCTGCAAGTGATCGGGCCATGACTCCACCATCGGTCGCAGGCAGCTTCCGCTTCGACCCCCTCACCCAGGTTTGTAGATGCTGTGTGCAGATTAGCCTCAGCGTTCGCTGCACTTCTCAGGACGGGAGTATCTTCCGCCCCCCGCTGCCCGGCTGCAGGTATGAGGCCGACCTCCCTCGGCAGAAAGACTAGTCTTCTGCTTTAATGCCAATTTAAATGACTTTTTTTTAGGAATTATCTGGTCGGGGGGAGGGGGGGGGGTGAAATCACGGCGCCGAGCGACGAAGAGCAATCACAGCATGACGAATCGCGAGGGTAAATATTCAAACGAGACCAAACAAACATCAGGACGGCAAAAAGCGAAACACAAAATGAATCCTTGGACGATTTCCCCTGGATCTCACCGCTATTATATTTGTAGAACTGCAACAAATGGAACAATGGATATGACGATTTTTATTTTTGTAAATATGATTTTTCCATATTTAAATCATTATAAATTAAAAGACCTTCGGGTCGGAGCCGGTGCTTATGCTAAACCTAAAAGGGGAAATTGCATTCGTTTTCAAGTCATTGGAGATAATGCACTATTTGGAATACGGCACAGCATTTGGGAAAAACGAAGCACTCGCCCAGGGATAAGATCATCCAGCAGAGCCTTAATCCTATTTTGTATTTCGGTTCCCTGACCGTTACACAACACAATGTTGAGGGTGGATAACTCTCACTTCCAGTCACACAGCGGTGAAAACTTTCTGATGTCTCTATTTATTTGGTTACTTAACACAGATATGAGGTAAACGGCTTTGCTTATCTTCAACAGAATGAACAATGTAGTTCTTTTTTTTATTTTTTTTCCCTACATATTATCCCTATAAATTGAAGAGGGCCCTTAAAAGCACTGCCTACCCACGTCTGGTTTTGTCATAAAGCGAGAGAAAATGATCTAATCGGGATCCAATAGTGAATTAAGTGTTCCCTTAACTGGCTCGCTCAATGAATATAATAACACGGGGTTGCGACCTCATTCCCCAATTTCCCGAAATGTCGAGATGTAGAGCAAGAGGGGGATTAATTGAAAAAAAAAAATGGCAACTCAATATGCAGGACGTGCGGGTACGGGTTCCCGAGAAAGAGGGAAACTCTGCCAATTTAATGATTCATTTGCTCGAACACATCCGGCCGCGCCGCGGTGGACAACACACTTAGATTTCGGTTTGGAGGAAGCGAGGAATTTGAAATGAGGAAAATGTCAAGTCGAGCACACTGACTCCGCATAAGCAATTGAATAGATTACATTCCTGCAGGATGTGCGGCCGCCGATCACTAATGTACAATGATTCACCGCCGTGTCACTCTGCCTCGGGAGGTTGGACACGCCGCGCTGCGAGGCGCCTCCGCCGGGCATTTTATCTCAGCGCCGAGGATTGCAGCATAACAAAGTCTGCAACCCTGCATCAAAATTCAGCCGGCCGGTCATCTCACATCACAAATCCCCGCTGTACCTCGTGCAATTTCAAAGTCTAAAATCCAAAGCGGTACTCCACTTTCTTTCTTCCTTTCTGTCCCCTCCCCCCCCCCCATCTGCATCAGTACCTTCTGTCTAGCAGTACATTTCCTGCTGCACAGGAGTATATGGAAAAACACAAATTACAAAAAAATGAAGACGGAGAATCTGTTAAAAAGATAAAGAGCGAAGCGCATTCTCCCGACGTGGACTGAAGTGTAGCCCGGGGGGTGCTTGTTTTGGTGCAGCGTTCAATGTAAAGTCAAGGAGATAAAAGCACGGCGTAATCCCCCTCGTGTTCGTTTGAAACATGCAAGAGCAACAAACATCGCGAATGCGGGAGAACCAACGGAAAAGAAAATATCATGGAACAGAAGCGAGTTAAACTACTGATCAAAACCATCACAGTACTTATTATTTTCTCAAATATATGTGGAGTAATAGCATTTGCCGACGTACTGAAAAGTCCATGTCACACACTCGTACGGGGAGTGTAATTACAATTGTTTTAAAATGCTTGTGAAAGCTTTCTGAAAGAAGATTTCCTTGCTTATTTCAAGGTAGCGCCTTATTTATTCATATTTTTTTAATTTGTTTTTGCAATCCTGTAGTCAGCCACTGATTTCAGGGTTATTTTGTTTTCCATTGATGATGTCAAATGTTGGCCTTTTCTCCCAATCCTCCGGCAAATTTGCAAAATCTAAGGAAATACATGCATATAAATTAAGGGCGGAAGCTACAAATAAGAATTGCCAGATCACGGAAATAAAAAGTGCCGGTGTCATTCTCAGCATTTGCGGGCGAGCAGGATGACTGTTGCTCAACGGAAATGGAGAATATCCTCTCTTGGTCGGCGGCCAAAATCATGTAATTGGAAGCCACCCCCCCCCAACCTCCCCAAAAGCAGACGTGTTTCTGCTGAGCTTATCCGACATTAATCAAAATCTGCGAGCTGATGTCACACATTTGGAGTGGAAAAGAAAAAATACAATATATTTATATATATATGTATATATGTTATTAGCAGCAAAAAAGAAACTATGATGATTCAAATTGGAAATGTAATAATTAGGGCAGGAATTGCCATCTTTTCAAGATGCCAAGATACAGACAACCAACCCATGACTCTTTTTTTGTTTTTTCTCCCACTCCTGTTTTGGGCACAGTGATAATCAAAGAATGCATTTCTTCTATTTTGTGTAAGAGTCAATGCGGAGCCGGCAGAGAACCTGACGGATCACTCCTGGTTAACAGTGATGCCAGAAAAAGTGCATATTTTTTAATTCATGAAGATCCTTCAGTCCTGTATGAATGTACCCCTGACTGACCAGCTCTCTCCGCACTAAGTAATATTTAATAGATAACAGATCGAGTTTGAAAGTGTGTTATGTAACCTACTTGGTTCTCCGACGTCACGTGTCTAAGCGCGGATACATTTCCGTATCCCCTTCAGCGCAGCGCCGAGGAACATTTCTTTTTTTTTTTTTTTTTTTTTTGCATATGTTTCAGGGACGGTCGAGGGTTAAGTCGTTGTTGTCGCCGGCTCCCGACGGCTTGCGACGGTTCCGCGATCATCGCTTCTATCAAAACCGCGCGCTGTTGCGTAAGCGTACTGTTGCAGTTCTGTCGCGAATTCCATCAGCCATCCCAGCCATTAGAAAAGACATTTCAAAGCAGGCCTGTGACCAAAGCAGGCTGTTTCTTATGGACCAATCGCAACTGCTTTTTCAGGAGTCTACATTCAAATACCTTCAGAAAAGGTTTTGTTTTCCCCGCCATCCGCACGCCATCCATCTAACCTTTACTTATCTTGCTTATGGCTGATGTTGTTTTTCTTGCTTTATCCCATCGCTCCCACTTAATGCCTCCAATTTTTTTTTTTTAACCGCGGGGCGGGAGACGTTCTCCGTCGAGAGCTGCCGAGGCGAGGCGGACAATCGCGACGGTAACCGCACGTGGCTTTTAAGGGATACCTGCCCCGCCGTCCCACCGAGTTTAAAAAGTACTCCAGTCCGCAAAACACTCTCGGGCCAGTCACGACATCGAACGAACATCTCCCTCGGCTCATCGCGGCGCTCAAAGAACCCTCCGTCTTCATACGCAAACAAGCGGATCATGCCAGGACTCTCAAAGCCTCCTCCTGATGTACAGTACGTGGGCAGATCATACTAAGTGTAGGTCAAAGTGTCGGCTTTTTGTATTGTGTTCGCCGGCGCAGAGTGCCTCTCATCGCTCTGGATCTACACAACGTGTGATCGGCGGCTGAGCACATTTCCCCGCTGCATCATTAGCCGTCGAGCCTTCTGTCTGCACGACCTGGATGTTATCTAATATCACTTTATGAAGAGAGGCCGGCGTCGCGGCGTTCAAGTGCAATTAGCTTTTTTTACTAATTGAATTTTAAACACTGAGGTGGTTTGATTCCACGGTGCATATTAAGGCCTTTTAATTCCAGGCTGCAGAGCCGTGATGCTACTCCTTCACCGCGGCAGATTCAACCATGAAAAAATACACAGCATCGCCCTGGATTTTTATTTTGCTGTGACATGAAGAGGCGCAGTGGTTAGCACTTCCACCTCACTGCAACTCTCCATTTGGAGTTTGCAACTTCATCAAATACAAGGACTTTGATGTGGTTTATCGGTGCCTAGCGGACAACATTGAAGAATCGTGAAATGAAAAAGTGAAATAAAATAAAAAATCAGAACGAGTGCAAAGGAGAAATAATAAAAATTAAAATAAATAAATAAATAAATAAATATATTTTATATATATAATGAAAATTTCATCAATATTTTTTTTGTATCAATTTGTGTTTATATTTTAAAAACAAAATAAAATAAATATTTTAAATACAATATTAATACTAC
Organism: Fistularia tabacaria; assembly: GCA_901007705.1. Lineage (NCBI taxonomy): Eukaryota > Metazoa > Chordata > Actinopteri > Syngnathiformes > Fistulariidae > Fistularia > Fistularia tabacaria. The sequence goes on along the minus strand of CAAKHD010009722.1, from coordinate 55,557 downwards.
CAATAACACCATGATGCCACAAACAATAATGTGGGATTTGTATGTCTGCTTGGGGTTCCTCTGGCATCTCCGGTTTCCTCCCACAGTCCGAAAACATGCAGAAGGTTCGCCGGAGACCCGAAATGGTCCAGACACGCGAAGGGTTGCAATGTATTGAGGCTCCAAATGATGAATTGGTGTCGAAACCCCTGCCAGCCTTGTATACGGTGCATAATAATCTTCAATTTCCTCATATTTGCTTTTCTTCGGAGAGATCGCTTCTAACTGTAGGTTTTCTACAAACTATAGAATCAAAGGTGAAGTCAGCTGGTTGAGCTCCAGGGGCGTTCCTGGCCGTCCACAAGCCTCGTCAGGTGGCATCAACGTTCTTATCTAAAGATCCAGCAAGTAAACACGCATTGAAAAGCACCAAAACTTTACAGCCATCGACAAAATTGCCAAATGTCAAAATGTTCTTTCGGGTTTTTATTCAGTTACACAATGCAGGTCACCTCGGAGGGATTTCCATACGGCTGCTGGAAATAGGAGAATAACGGGGGAGAGAAGATAGAGCTTCAGAGCAAATCACAATGACTATCCTGAACTCTGATAGTCTTTAAAGAAAGAAAAGTCGGCATGGGCAGACATGGACGAACGCAGGAGTCAGAGGCGGGCGGCCGGGAGATGGGACAGCGGAGATGATGAAGAGCAGGAGAAGCCGGTCCAGTAAACAGAGAAGAAGGAGGAGGAGAAGCCGAGCCGCTCTTTACTCCACCTACTCCGCTTTATACGAGAGGCGAAAACAATAAGCAACCGCGAGCACATCAGAGATGCACAAACTCCATATCAAGCCCCGTTTGTGAAAGCCTGCATCTCAGCCCTTAACCGCGGCGCAGATAGCTTGTGTGTGTGTGTGGGTGTGTGTGTGTGTGTGTGTGTGTGTGTGTGTGCACGTTGTCACCCAAGATTCTGTTCGTGCTTCTCTTAAGTCCTCGCTCTTTCCTTCTCGCTCTCCTCCCCGTTTTATCCGTTGTTATGAAAAATTCAGTGAGGCCAAATGCAGAGCTGCCACACAGCTCTATTAGATCCGGCGTCTAACAAGCGTTATGAATAAGTCACCCCGGCACCGACTATAAACTGGAAACAGGGAAATAAGACAATCAATCCTGAGTCCTTTTTTTCAAATGAGTCGCCTATAGATATTTTCATTTTATTTTCACATATACCGTGATTTGGAGAGCCACGGCGATCTTTAACGAGAACCCGGGCGGATCAGAAAACGCCAGGACCGATGATTAAGAGACTGAGTGTTTTGAAAATGTTCAGTCGTTCAGACGGCGGTCGATGCGTCGCCATCGGAGACCGACGGGTCGCATGGATTCATATGACGTGCGAGTGAGAGGGTGAGTGATCATATGTCTCTGTATGAAATGAGAGGGTGAATGCCTGAATGTCTGTTTATGAATGAGAAGGTGAATGGATGAATATCTCAAAATGACATGAATGAGAATGAATGATCATGTCTCTCTATGACGCTTCAATGAGTGGATGGTCATATGTCTCTGTATGGAGGGTGAATGATATTTGTCTTTTTATGAATGAGAGGGTGAATGGTCACATGTTTCTATATGAAGGGTGAAAGAGAGGGTGAATATTTGTCTTTATATGAATGAGCGGGTGAATGATCATATGTCTATGTATGGTGAGTGAATGAGGGTGAATGGTCATATGTTTCTATAAGAAGGGTGAAAGAGAGGATGAATGGTCATATGTCTCTGTATGGAGGCTGAATGAGAGAGTCAATGCCGAATATCTGTTTTATGACAAATGAATGAGAGGGTGAATGTCATACGTCTCCGTATGACGTGTGAGTGAGGGGGTGAATGACATTTGTCTTTCTGTGAATGAGAGGGTGAATGGTCTTACGTCCCTATATGACGTGTGAATGAGAGGGTGAGCAGATGAATGTCTATTTATGACAAACGATAGAGGGAATGATCATATGCCTCTCTATGACGCTTGAATGAGAGGCTGAATGTTCATATGTCTCTGTATGGAGGGTGAATGAGAGGGTGAAAGGTATTTGTCTTTATATGAATGAGAGGGTGAATGGTCTTATGTCTCTATATGAGGGGGGTGGCAGAGGGTGAATGGCTGAATGTCTGTTTTATGACAAATGAATGAGAGGGTGAATGTCATACGTCTCCGTATGACGCGTGAGTGAGGGGGTGAATGATATTTGTCTGAATATGAATGAGAGGGTGAATGGCTGAATGTCTCTATATGACATGAATGAGAGTGACTGATCATATGTCTCGATGTGACGTGCCAACGGTTGCATGTCTCTCGTTGTGTCCCTGTGACGGTCGAGAGTGAATGGGTGAATCATTAAATGCAGGCCTCAAACTCGATGCTACTCCTGTACCCGCAGCCTCAACGCAGCCTCAACGCAGCCTCAACGCAGCCTCAACGCAGCCTCAACGCAGCCTCAACGCAGCCTCACGCAGACGTGCGTCACATCCAGACGAGCGACGAAAGAAGCCCTTGACACCAATCAGAGTCGAAAACACAGTTGTGCGCTATCATCTCACGCTCTCACACGGCCAAAGCTTCGCCGACAACGTGGCCTAAAACCGCACTAACAATGGAGACGCCCGCCGTCTACACGCTGCGGCCGCTGACGCAAGTTTTGTTTATTTCCGCTCGGCCCGCTTCTTCTTCCGACAGAAGCACGGGAAATTGTATCCGCGACAAATTACGAAACATTCTGCTGAGTAATGACGCCTGAAATGGACGACGTGCTTTGCCCGCTCACTGTTGGCCGTGCGCGTGCGTGTGTGTGTGTGCGTGTGTATGTGTGTGTGTGTGTGTGTGTGTGTGTGTGTGCATGTGTGTGTGTGTGTGTGTGTGTGTGTGTGTTTGTGTGTGTGTGTGTCGCTGACTGATACTCTGACAAATGGAAAGTGCATTAGAGAGGACAGTTTCCCAGTTCTAGGTGACCTGGCAATTTCTTGCAAAAAAAAGTGTCCCCTCCCTACCTTTAACTTTCTCCATCCTCTTCCTCCTCCTCTTCCTCTTCCTCCTCCTCTTCCTCCTCCTCTTCCCCCCCCCCCCCCCCCCCCCCCTCCCCCTCTCTCATGATATATTCTCTCGCTTTTTGAGCATGCTGTTAGAAAAAAAAACGAGAGGCACCGTGTCGACATGATTCTTTT
>CAAKHD010009722.1:19099-52346 GCA_901007705.1 Fistularia tabacaria | reverse complement strand
CCCTCCCCTCCCCCCTCCCCTTCCCCCCCCCCTCCCCCCCCCCCCCCTCCCCCGAGTGTAATTTTAAACAGGAAACTGCTCAGTGTGTGAGAGAATTACGCGGAGAAATCAAGCAAGAGCACTCCTTTTCCTGTGGCTAATTTGATTTAGCGATATTCCGCCGCTTTCAGGGCCGGGCTTTGTGCCTGTTGAGCCAACAGTCTCATTAAATCCCCTGTATTATAGCACTCATCATAAAGGTCTATTATCTACAAGTGATTTTGTGTGGGCTCTATAAATCTTGGTAAAAGTGATGAAGACATGCAGATAGGAGACTGTAAAAAATAGGTTTAATCAATTCAAACGTCACCCCGGACAATATAAGACACTCCAGGCCTCTCTTCGTGATGTTGTTTAGTCTGTGACAATCGCCATTGTCCCTTTTATTATGGCGGCAACGTCGAAGCAGAGTTCAATTAATCAAATTTGGCATTTTGGGCAAAGTGTGTTTACACACTCCGCCGGGGGGGACAAAGGATTTCCCTGTGCTTTCCTTCACGGACGCTTCCCTCTCCCCGTTTCCTCCCTGGCTCATTCCTACCATTACTATACATATCAAAAAAAAAAAAAGGGAAGGTGAGTCAAAATATAACAGATCACTTTCATAAATACGGTTTATTGGCTTTGAGTAAACGTGTTGTTGTTGGCGGCATGCGTCTCCGTGCGGGGAAGCTGACGCCACGCCGGACCCTCCGAGGTCATTTACACTCTGTCCAAATGAATTACGGGCCAGCGAGACGGCTGTGGACGGGCGGCCCGAGGCTTCGGGGGTTATTTGAATGGAAAAAGACTCCGGTATGAAGCGGTTAGCGCCGCCGCCGCCGCCGCCACCTCGCAGCAAGGGGGTCCCTGATTGGATCCCGACATAGGGATGGGGCGGGGGTGCGGAGCGGTCCGGGATGAACCCCGCCTCGCGCCCAGTGGCGTCACAGACAGGCTCCAGCACACCTGCAACCCTGAGTGCAGGATAAGCGGCGGAGATCGTGAATGATTTACTCCATTATGACGCCGGCACTGAAGTTAGCCGTCTCTTTGCAAGTGATCACGGAAAAAAAAAAAAAAAAGTGACGGTACAGAAGTTATATCGTTGTACGCTCCTGGTTGCCACTGTCGCACTTGTTTATACGGATAATATATCTCATATTCTTACTTTTTATTTCTTGTTCATTTTTATTTTCCGTTTTTATATTTATACATCTTGCACAATATTAGCTACCTCTACTGTGCTTTCCACTTTCTGCTGTGTGTGAAATTACATTTCCCAACTGTGGGATGAGTAAAGTGTTACAGGGCTGCCTGAAACCTCCCCACGGTCACACGGCCTGTGTTATTTAAACTCCCCCTCAGGTCCAAAGTGAGTTTTCTACTCTTCTATTCTGTCGGATCTCAAAACAGTGCAAGAGGGTTTAGGCCCGGAGGTTTGCACTTGAAGGGCATTTACGCATTTCATTCAGAAAATCATCGATACAAATATGCAGCGGCCCCGTAAGGTAGGAATTTCATTTACTCCAGAAGGGGGTTCGCATGTTGAATTTTTTCGTATCTTGACTGATCATGACGATTATTCAAAAAACACACACAAAATAAGCACAAAGATTTTCTCGCTCTTGTCTTCGTATCATGATTTTTTTGTTTCGTATTTCAAGGATGAAATTTGCTCGAATCGCACTTCATATCTTGAAAAATTTGTATGTAAAGTGGTTCGTATCTTAAGGGGCCAAAGTCTAGATCTTTAGATATATAGCTATATATATATATATATATATATATATATATATATGTACAAAGATAGATAGATAAGTAGACAGATATCACATATTACAAATATCATATATATATATTTCGCATATTACACATCTCCCCCTTTTTTTTTTCTCCTAATTCTGTCCTTTTTTGTGTTGATGCTAATTCTTCCCCGCTGCGGCGTTTCCATTTCCCGTATCATCACCGGCGTGGGTTTATTTATCAACCTTTGTGCCGAGTTAAACTAAAAGATAAAATAAAATTCCGCGGCAAAAATTTTCCGCACCGAAAAGGCGCGGCACAGGCCACAGGCGATTTTATAACTCGTGGAGAACGTAACATTTCTGTCCACTGTTCCTTCCAGAGCGCACGTCATGTGAAATGAGCCCGATTCATCCAACCTTCCCTCTTTGTTTCGGGAGCAGTTTCTTTCTTTCAGACGCCAAATAAAATCTCCCTCCCTCCCTATCTTGTCCTCTCCGTAGCGCTCCCCCTGTAGCTCCTCTTCTGTGGCTTAAAAGAAATGACTAGATTCCCAGAACTGGGGGCACAAAGAGTGTGTGTGTGTGTGTGTGTGTGTGTGTGTGTGTGTGTGTGTGTGTGTGTGTGTGTGCCCGAAAGGTCAACCCGGTCCCTCTGGCTCGTGAGCTCCGAGGGTTGCATAGAGGAATTTATTTTTCCATTCAGAATTAGAAATCAGCCGTGACCCCACAGGATTGTGCATGTGTGTGTGCGTGTGTGTGTGTGTGTGTGTGTGTGTGTGTGTGTGTGTGTGTGTGTTTGTGTGTGTGTGTGTGTGTGTCTTTGTCTATCAAAAACACCGACTGCTTCTCCAGAATGTTTGATTTTTCTTTTCTTTTTTTTTTTTGAAAGCTCTCCGTGCGACAGCGTTTTTTAAATGTCAAATTGTTCCACCTCTGCCGCCGTCAATAAAAAAGCGTTTTGTCCTCGACCGTTCTGATCGCCCGATCTCTCCTATTAAAATGGATTCACACATTCGCCTCGCCGACGGGCGACCTTGAGACGGGCCGGCGCCTTAAATGAGCCGAAATGCAAAGCTTTTCCCCCTGACTGACGTCCGGCACGGATGTCTCCTCAGCCGTCACATGTTCCCAAAGCTTGAGGCCACGACGCGACGTGAAGAATTCGAATGTTTTGCTTCCGAGGTGAGCTTTACACGCTGATCCTTAATCTAAAACGTGCCCGTTTCTAATCATAATGAAGATGGATCGATAGAAAACCTTCCCAGAGCCGAGACAAAAAATATAGATCGTTCCCCCGTTGGACTTGAAAGAGATCAAAAATGAAAAAAATGAATTCCTCTTATGGCGTATGTAGCATGCTTTATAAAGAAAATTAAATGTAAAAAATAGATATGTACGTATGTATAGCAATGTAAAATCTGTATAATAATTAAATCAGAATACGAAATACCAAATATTTTTCAAACACAAGGAATTTGCTGTGGTTTATCGGTGCCGAGCGGACAACATGGAAAAATCATTCATTAAAAAAGTGAAATAGTGATGCAAAGGAGAAAAAATAGAAATAATCTATAAAAATGAAAATATAATAAAAATAAAATATATGATAAAATTATGTTTTATGTTTAAATACCAACACTAATAATAATGATTATGCTAATGCTGCTCCTCCCAATAACAATAATAATAATAATAAGCTTGTTTTACGGTGAGATCACATCATTCTGCTTCAACGTCATCAATCCAGGCAGCGATCGCCTCCTGAAACATCTCCATTATGCAGCACCTGACCAGATCCCATAATCTGACCGAACGTGCAAACTCGTGATCTCCAGACCGCTGCCTCCCCCGACCCTTGTTGTTAACGTTTCTTGATCCCGAGTTAGATTTGCGCCGGCTTCTCCATCACACCCCAGATGTCTCGGACCCCCCCCAAAAAAAGCCTCCGTCCAGGTTTTCATCATTCTGCAGCGGAAACCCGGGGGGGGGGATTTGCCAGAAACCAACCCGGAACGCCAGCCCGCTCCTCTCCTCTCCACACCCTCCAGGCTGCAGACCTTCCTCCTGCTGATTGACAAGCCCTCACTCCTCCTGAACGCCATGAACTTTCACTTTTTATAATGACTTCTTCATGTCCAGGATACTTTCAATATACCTGGACATTATTTCAAAGCCAGTTAATTTTGATTACCGTGTATTTTTGTTATATTTGCTGCCACCTGATATTAAAAATCTACCATCTATATACAAAGAAATTATCTCTCAAGAAAATATGTCTTCACTGGAGGGGTGGATTTGGCTTTCTGCAAATACTAAATAGGCAACATCCTTCTATATATATACATATATATACACACACATATATATATACATATATATATATATATATATATATATATATATATATATATATATATATATATATATATATATATATATATATATATATATATATATATATATATATATATATATATATATATATATATATATATATATATACACACATATATATATACATGTATATATATATATATATAATCTCCCAGCCTTACCAAGGGGGAAAACATTGATGGGATATGAAAGTCTGCACAAGAAAGTGAGCTGGTAAAGGAAACGTCGATAAAATATGGCAGAGGAGGATCAAAGAGCAGCGAAGGCACGGGAGGGAAAGCGACCGGCGCAGGCAGACGGCAGGAATTAAAAACCGAACGACGTGGAAATTTTGAGGGAAGATAAAACAATGAAAGAATGACAAGAACAATGAGGGGGAAATGATACATTGAGGCTGAAAGGGAGACAGCCGGGGGAGTGCGAGTGGGAGTGAGGCTACGGGGAAAATAAGAAATAAGAAAAAAAAACAAAAAAAACGCACATAATCCCGTGGGAGAAAACGCGCATCCCGTCGGGCTAATCAGTAAAACATGCACACGCGGTTCCTGCAATCACGGACGGTAAAGAAAGAAAGATCAAGCGTCGGGGAAAATAAAAAGGTGGGGCAGGACGAGGGGTCGGGTTGGAGGGGAGCGGGAGAAAGTTCCCCCCGCGTGGTTATTACGCGACGGATGGCTGCATGTCACGATCGGCTGGCGGGCGGCGTTGATGCTCGCGCGGCGTGCCAACGTATTGCATGACGGTGCCGAAGCACAGGGACTGCTAATGCCATCCCTTCGCTCCTGGAAATAACATCATACCGGGAACGGCGGCGGAAAATAGAGACGGGGTGACATGAGAAAGGGAGTTGGCGACGGAAACGATCTGGGGAGAAAAAAAAAAAGGCGGACTGAGGGATGGAGAACTGAGGTGAGAGGTTCGGTTTGCGGAGACGGAGGGAGGGGAGGACGGAGACACAGGTGAGGACAGGAATGGGAAGAAAGGCAGGGAGGGGAGTGCGGCTGAGACGGCATTCTGAATTCTAAATGTGTTGGAAGCGAAGCGCGGCTGGACTCTCCGCCCGCCCGCTGCCCGCAGCGTGGGCGGTTCTTCGACCCGATCTGACTGGCGGGACCGGCGTGAGATCACCCTCAACCATCCAGGGCCACAGAGAAAGATCCAGTTCTCTGGGAACTCGGTCAGGAAACACTGCTGTCAAATTAAGTCAGGTGTATTTACTTCTATGCAGATGATGTGTTCAACATTATAGCTGGTTTATGGGAAAGACTCCTCATCCCGGATCCGGGAGGAGTTCATTTGACAGGTTCCCGGAGTTCTGCGGAAGCCTCCGCCCTTCTGGGCCGACCTCGGACACGGCGCGTAAACCTGTCCCTGAACGCCATCGGACTTTGCTCATTTATCGGCCGGGCCACTTATCCTGCACAAAAGGGGTCGTCGGGTTGTCGGACCCAATCTCAGTTAACACCGCACAACACACACACACACACACTCACACACACACGACCCCAGGGAACGCATACACACTTCACGCAGAAAGGCCGCAAATCAGAATGGAAGCGGGAACCTTCTCGCTGCAGGACAAGAGCGCTAACAGGTATGTCTTGCCTCGAAGCCTTTCGGTGAAAGCGCATCAATCAGTTGGGAGAACGTGTGTGTTGTGTGTTTCCATTCTGGAGAGCCTTAGCATCGGATCGGCCGCCACCAACACCACTGAAGCTCAACACAACACCTGGAATTGGACATCTAACCCGAACCCAAAGGATTTCAGAGACCTGTCACATTTCTGGCAGAACACATTTACCGCTTAAAAACAAAGGAAATCTATTTATTTTTTGGGACTTGACTCATCCGGCTGGCTGGACCGCTCGTATTTGCCTCAGCAGGAATCATAAGATGAGTTACACGGATGGACAGAGATCTTCGCAGGTAGCAGATCGTCCGGGGTTACTCATTGATTCCGGCAGATTTCGTCTCTGAGCTTCATATTAGCAGTTTTCAAAGCTCTCCGAACGCGAAAAAAAAAAAAAAAAGGGTTGATTCTCGTGCACAGCCCTACCGCCCGCGTCACTTTGGGCCACCAACGGCGGATCTACATTTTCAAACATCTCGCAGATCTGATCCGTATGAGCTGTTGTGGCAACACGGATGATCTGATAATCTGCTTGGACGAAGCCGGCTGTTAAAAAGCCACGACTTAGATGCAGATCACGTCCATGCAGTCGGCCACGCTTGTTAGCGAGCGGATAATTATAGATCTAGAAAAGACCAAAGATTTTCTTGGTTGTGTTTTTTTTTCGAGATCAACCCGACGAGGAAGGAGTTCATGTCACTTTGGTACCGCCCACATTTTGTCAGCTTCCAGGAAGGTAGATGTTACCTGTCTGACAGGATCAAGAAAAAATAAATAAAATAAGCCGACGTGTCAATAATGAACATGGCAAACATCGATCACGCAGGAAAAAGGCTGAGAAGCAGCTTCTTCCCCATGGAAGCTCTGCCGGAAGCCCGAGCCTGACCTGAGCTGACGACATTTCAGGGCCGATCCTCCCGCTTCGGTCTGCTGCCATTTATGTTATTCCATCACGACTGAAACTTCTAGTTCTTCTATTGTCCCGGGTCTCATTGTTCACCCTGCAACCGGTCCATCCCGGTGCCACACATGGAGCCAGACAGTCGCTCACCGTCTCAGTCTGGGGAACGTCGGGTCTCCAACCTGCCTTCTCATCTCATCTTTCATCTGCTTCACATTATTTACCCACTCAAACGGCGGCGGTTCAACTTCGGGGGGCATTTTTTTCGGGGGCTGAAAAAACGGTTTTGAAAACGCGCCCGTCCTTCCCGGTAGATATGGGTCAGCCGAAAGCGGCGCGATGACGTCATGAAACTTATTTATAGAGCCGGGTTTGACATTTTCAAAGCTGTTCGTTTTTGGAGAACGGATCTGCTCTTCGGCTTCGGTCAATTAGCGGAGGGTGGAGTCGGCGAGAGAGAGAGAGAGAGAGAGAGGAGGAGGGAAAAAAAGAAACGTGCAGAGAGATGAAGGAGATGAACACGGATACCGAGAGGCTGGGGAGAAAACGGAGAAGATGGCGGAGATATTTCCGTGGAAATAGAGGACTGGGAAGAAGGGCGGAGGGAGGTTGACGACTGATAGAAGGTAAAGCAGTGACAACAGCTGCCGAGGAGCCGCAGGAAGATCTAGAAATAAAGGAGTTTTGAGGAGAATTAAAACCGAGAGGCCACAGGAGCGAGGAAGAAGGATGGCTTCTGGACCGCGGTTTGATCTGACCTAGAATCCGACACCGCCGACCTGTTATGAATCGCAGCGGGTCGGCGATGGAGGACGACCTCGCTGGGAAGTTAGACTGGAAGCAGAGAGGCAGAGCCGGTCTCGCCTTTAGGCTTTCGCAGGAAAACAAAAAAAAAAAAAAAAAAGATTTCATTTCTCCGTTTTTTTCTTTCCGGCGGCTGCCGGGTCTCTCGTGCATAAACACAAACACGCTCCTTTTTTACGCAAAAATCAAACGAGAGGCAGCGACGGGGAGGGGGGGGGGGTTTCCACGTCTGAAAATCACACGCGGCAGCGTCTCAGGATCGCAGCAGACGCACTTTTGCCGCGCATTTAACCTTCAGGGACGTTTGAAAATAAATACACAAATCAGGGGGGGCAGGATTTCTTACCCGGGGAAAAGTGAACAAACGTTTGAATTGGATTGAAAAAAAAAAAAAAAAACGCTGAGACAAAAAGCTAAAATCTTGGAAAACACGAACTGCTCCAAAAGGGCGGATTCGGGTCAGACACAGTCGTGGATCAGTGAGGCTGGATTTGGTTCGAAACGCTACAGAAGCCCATATTTGCACGGCAGTAACCTTTCGCCTTACACTTTTTTAGGAGCTAGGCTGTTTCTGCGTGCACGGGTTCCCAGAGCCGTTGAAGCTCCTCCCGTCTTTCTCCGGTTCCTTTCGGAAGTCACGTGACGTCGGTGCTCGGTGGAACTCGTGAGTCAAGATACTCTTTCCTCTTAACAACCATTCTTGCTACAAAATAGTCAGAAGCAGCGACGAAGAGGTCCAACATCCTCCGGCCTGCTGGGGGTTCCGGGGCTCGCGGAGGATTCCGTGAATATCTTGTCGTATTTAGCTAACGTAGGGGTTAGCTAAGGCTAACACTAGGGGCTCCTCAGCGCAAATCTCTTATTGCCGACGCCGCTCAAATTTCTAATAACGTTTACCGTCATTATTTCTTATCAATGCATATCCGGATGCTCTGCGGACAGCAAAGCAGGAATTTCACTGTACAGGGAAACGTGTTTCGACACTGCGCACGTGACTGCAAACGCTTTGAATCTTTCGGTCTTTGAATCTCACGAGGCGAAGCGGCGCAGGGAGCTCAAAAGGGAGATTAAATCACCTCGACCGGTCTGATAGTCCACGGTTAATTTCCCGCCGTGCTGGCGGTGTCGTCTTCCTCTTTCCTCTTCACGGTGGTTTATTTTTGAGTTTGGCCCTCGAGGGACCCGCCGGGGGCCCCTGCTTGAGGGGATGCAAAAACAAAAAAAGAAACAAAAAAAAAAAAGGCTTCCTGGAAGAGGGTAGTTCCTAGAACGAAAGTCAGGTCTTGGAACTTTCCTGTCTGAAAGCGACAAATATTCTCTTCAAGCCTCTGCAGCCTGGGTCTGCAAAGCTTTGAAGAGTCAATGCAGGTAAGAAAGGAAACATCAGAATTTTAGAAAAATGTATTTTCACAACACTGCACTGCTGAGGGGTTGAGCGTCGCTCGTATTTAATTCACTCGTCAATTACAAATTACCTTCAGAACTTCCTCTTTGCAGGGACAAGTGTCACGACCCCTTCTCTCGGCTGTGAGAGCGATAAATAAATCATTTCCCGGCCTCTTCGGTGTGAATTCTAAGTGCTCTCTCTCTCTTTCTCGGCGTTGTTGGTTTTCATCCAGGCACACCTGCTCATTATCTCCGATCAACACACCCGCCCGCCACACGCTAATAACTCGCTCGGAAAAAAAGTGACACGGAAACCTCGTTTGACCGCGGCACCGTCCAGCGTTGTGAGCGTTGTGCTCCGTCTGACGTCGGACGGACAGAGATCACCAGAAAATGAAGCAGGAGTGGGAGCTGAAGGCGACGACAACGAGCACGGGCGACAGAGTTTCTCGGCCTTCCGCCGCGACCCGCTACGGTGAAGTAAAAAAAAAAAAACATTCGAAATCGTCACTGGTGTAAATAATCGCGTAAATCATTTTCCTTGGAGCTCCTCTTCGGCCGTCAAGAACACACAAAGTCCGCGGCAATGGAGCCGCTTTCATGAATCCCGGTCTTTGGGTGCGCGTTTTCTTTTCTCACGCCGGTCCTCGGGTCGACGTCGCCTCAAGAAGCCCCTTTGCATTTGTTCTTATTCTTCCGAGCGTGGCATAACGGGTGTCCGTGTGCACGTCGGAGACCCGTTTCTACCAGGTGCAAAGGCAGCGACGGTGTCGAACCGAAGCCACGGCGTGCAATCACTTCATTTCTACATTACAAACCCCTTTTTTTGGTCCAACGTCACCTTCACAAGGTTTCTTGCGGACAAACGTGGACATCTGCCGCCCTCTTCCTCATCCCGAACGGTGGCAAGTTGGAATACATGCCTTTATGTTGTCAGATCTCGATCAGCGATCATTTAGAATTGCAGAGCCCGGTTTTAAAACTTTTTAATCATTTTTTGGGGGGGGATCCACTACTTTTCCTCGTGGCCCCTTTTTATATGCATTAGAAGCCAACTTTGCATTCATTCTGAAAGTCATTGAATCTTTTGCTAAGGTTATTAAAATAAAGAGTTCACATTTATATATTAACAGTTCCGCCTCCCGACCGTCATTATTGGCCTTGTAGCTCCTCCTGTTGCAACCTTGGAATGCTTGTTAAGAGTCAGTCTCCTATTTGAGTCAAGAATGAGGCTCCCATGCTCACAGCACGCAACCGGACAACAACATTCACGATTCACCGTTAATTAAAATCACATATTTCCCGCCACGTAATACGGACAGCTATTTAGCGATAGGTTAAATCTTCCAGGATGACAAGTGGGCGCACTGTGCACGTCTTTATCGCATGAAAGGACATCCCGCGCGTTCGAACGTGAAGTGTTTCACGTCGGAGGAAGGAATGGCGTTTCACTTTCGTCCGTGTCGACCGCAGAACGCAATTAATGACCCAAATGGTTTTCAAAAAGATTCAGATCGCTTATTTGCGTGGCTGGCGTTGGCAGGGAGTCGCCAACGTTCCACGTAAGATGTACAGAGGAGGGAGGTGACTTTTTTTTTTTTAGAAATAAAAAAAATAAGAGCGACGCCGCTGGCGGCGGTGACGCGCCGCTCGGTGTAAATGACTTTTTTCCCCTTAATACAGATGAAACAACTAACATTATCTGCGGTACAATAGTTTGCAGAAGATGAGAGAGATCCATTTGAAATGTGAAATGAGAGCGAGAGAGCGAGAGGGAGAGACAGGACTCACTTTTGCTAAATTGGTTTTGTCTAAAATGCCATGTTTCCTACAACGTAATGGATTTTGTTTTGACTTTTATTTTTCTACCGAGTGAATCAGTGTTGGCCCTGATGGGCCGGTGATGAGGTCCTGGCTGCCTTCCCATCCGATGCCTCGGGTGACTGCGAAAAATAAGTAACAAAACAAATGAATGTCTGTTGACCTTGATGAGGAAAAGGCACATTAGCGCGGTCTGTTGCCATAGAAATGATTGCCAGATCAAATTGTGGCGATAACTCGAGTGTATTCGCCGTGTAAATTTACATTTGCGGCGCGTGACATTGTTCCGAGTGTGTGTCGGCTTTCGCCGGCTAAGAATATCAACTGCCATGTTATGTTCAAAAAAAAAAATAACAGCATCATTCGTGTTCGTCCGCAGGGGGAAAAAAAAAACGGCGATTTTGTAAAAAGTGTCATTAAATTCAAGCGATTGGAGCATTTGTTATTGTTTGCACTAGAAAAACATGTCTCGCTCACGACGCCTGCGTGATGCAGGCATCTTTTGTAGAACGCTCATTAGGACCAGGCGATGTTATTTGATACGCTCCCGGTCTAAAGTTCAGTCTTCGCGATTCGCAATGGTTGTGTACAATTTGACAAAAGGAAGGAAAGGAGCGACACGCGGAAACATCCTCAAGATAATCAAAAGAGTCGACGTATTTTGAAGTCTGGGATCCATTTGCTGCGTCCCACGTGGTTGCGAATCGCGTTCCCACGGCTGAGATGAAAAGCGCCGCGCCGAGAGACTCCCTCGCCGAGGATCCTCACGCGTCCCGTGCTGTCGCGAGCTACGTCGGCCTCTTTTGAAATGACGGCCTCCGGGCGAGAGCCGAGTTACCCAAGCGGAGCTTAAGTCATCTATTCGTCCATGCGAGAACCACTCAGCAGACGTCTGTTCATCTCGTGGTTTCACAGAGGACCTGGAACACGATTGGCCGTCGAATCCGACGGACAAGTCCGAAATGACACGTTTCACGTGACATACGCGGAATTTTTGCCGGGCGCCGTCAAGTGTTCCTTCCGATTTCTTGTGGTTTGTTTTTCGCTCGTCACGTTCAACCAAATACGCCGCCGACGCGGTGCGGCTTCAATGCACGTTTCAGCTTCGCACAGAGGCAGCGAACCCTGCCGGAAGTCCCGATAAAACCCGAAAACACGATGGTTTGAACAGTTTTGAAACGAAAAGTTAATAGATGTGCGTGAACTTTTCTGTCCCCTTTTTAATAGGTTTAATTTGGTTTTAATGCTTAACGGTGTGCTTTTTATTGTTGTTAATTATCATTTGTATTGTGGCACTTTGAGATTCTTTTGTAAAGTGCATTGAAAATAAAAGGTATAATTACGACTTGTTATTATTTGATTCAAACTCCAGCGTGGCATCCATCATACCGATGCTTGACAGCTGTACGGCGACAGCAGTGACTGATGATGCCGTTCCGGTCGTCAGTATCGTCCGTCGGTTAAATACCGCCCACGTCGCTACTTAACACAACGGTGTACGATCGAGGAGGAACCAAAGCGCCCGACCGATCATGACCCGTTTCCTGGCTTGATCGTTCAGATGTTGCAGTCACGTCGCGGTTGGCCGATTCCAAGCAACCGCAGTAGCATTGTGCTCGCCGCTTGGAAGGCACTTAGCTTGAAACCATTCCCGGCGGTTAAGGCGGGACACGGCGCCGGACACGTAAATGTCAATGTACTCTGCAGCTGTGGAACGTGCACCCTCCTCGTGACTCATCCACTGTATGTCTTCCCATTTTCTCTTCCAGTAAAAGCACCGAATTACTGAACGTAAAGCCATTTTATCAAAGCTACGACCGCCTTCTCTCTGCGGACGTCTTTACGGCGGCTAAAGCGTCAGAGAGAAAAGATTCGGGAGCGGAGTCGCCAAGAAGCTCCCTCGTCTGCCGTCGTCGTTTCAGTTTCCTCGACAAGTTCTGACCTCATGACTAATTAAACATCTTGACATGCTCTGAAAAGAACTCCTCCATCTAGGTCACACAATAATATAACGGAGATGTGGAGTACAGGAAATGCAGACCGATGACACCGCAGAAAGACAACGTGAGATGAGTGGAGTTTCGCTGTAGAGCAACGCAGTGAGAAGGTCCCTGGTTAGATTCTAGCTTTCTGTGTGGCGTTTGCTTGCTCTACTCGTGTCTGTGTGGGTTTTCAGGGATCTCCAGGTTCCTCGCACAGTCCACCAACATCCAATAGGTTCATTGGAGACCCTAAATTGCCCAGACGTGTGAAATAGAGCGAATGATTGTGTCTGACGATCTATGTATCTTATCTATGCATGCAATCTTCTTCTTCTTCTTCTCCTTCGGGCTTTTCCCGTCAGGGGCCACAGCGAATCAACCTTCTCCATCCAACCCTGTTCTCTGGATCCTCCTCTCTCACTCCAACTACCTTCATATCTTCTCTCACTACCTCCATAAACCTTCTCTTCGGTCTTCCTCTAGACCTCCTGCCTGGAAGCTCCCATTCCAGCGTCCGTCTACCAATATAGTCCCTATCCCTCCTCTGTACATGACCCAACCATCTCAGTCTGGCTTCTCTGACCTTCTCCCCAAAACATCTACCATGTGCTGTCCCTCTGATGGACTCATTCCTGATCCTCTCCATCCTGGTCACTCCTACAGAGAACCTCAACATCTTCATCTCTGCCACCTCCAGCTCTGCCTCCTGTCTTTTCTCCAAACCATCCATCATCTAAGCTCTCACCACTGTCTCCTCCACCTTTCCTTTCCATCTGGCTGATGTTCTTCTATCTCATAGAACCCCTGAAACTTTTCTCCACCCGTTCCAACCTGCTTGAACCCGTTTCTTTACCTCTTTTCCACACTCTCCGTTGCTCTGGACTGTGCATGCAATCTATACACGTAATATCTTTATATATCTACCGAGCAGTCCGAGGCGACTTCACCTCTCGTCCACTTACAGCTGGGATACGCTGAGGCAGAGGTCTCCAACCCCCGGGCCGCGGACCGATACCGGTCCCTGGGTCAATTGGTATCGGGCCGCATAGAGAGATGGCATAACTTGCGTTATTTCCTTTCAATTTATGATGTTATCCCGAAGGATGAAAAATGCCGGATTCTGTCCGCCACGTCTGTCTTTGACTCACTGTTGACGCAAGTCACAATGCTTTGCCTGGGTCACATGTCTCACCCACATCCGCCACCTTCTTAAAGGAGCTGCGCCGACCGGGAACACATCGTACATTCACGCTAAAGTGAAACCCCAGAGCTAGTAGAAAAAAAATTGAACAAAGAACGTCTGGTCGTCTTTGGAAAGTTTGTTTTTTTGCGCAGGGTAAAAGAGCCAATGAGGAGACAGAAGAAGAGCCGACGACTTCGACGACAAACAGAGCTGCATTTTACAGACGAGAGCAGGAGGGGCTACTTGAAATATCGATTTGTTGCAACAGGTTGTTCCCATGCAGCGGTCAGGCAATGGAGCTTTCGAAACTGCTCCGCCACTTGCAGCACGAGCATTCTGCATTCCGCGATGTCATGAGGACGCTGCTCACAAAGTTCCACACACGGTGGGTTCACGGTCATTATTATATTTAGAAGATACCGTTTTTTATGCCGGTCACATTGTATTTATTCATTGGTGATAATATCGTCTGGCGTGGAACCGGTCCATGGCGTTGGAGCGTCCCCGTGACCGTGAACGCAGGATAGCTGGAACGGAGAATGAATTGACATTTAGCTGTAGTTCAATGGGAACTTCAAGTGGAGCCCGTTCCATGCCATCTCATGTGAATCTT
Source organism: Fistularia tabacaria (assembly GCA_901007705.1). Classification (NCBI taxonomy): domain Eukaryota; kingdom Metazoa; phylum Chordata; class Actinopteri; order Syngnathiformes; family Fistulariidae; genus Fistularia; species Fistularia tabacaria. Next base: position 37,866 of record CAAKHD010009722.1, on the reverse strand, counting down.
TGAATACTAGCTTGAATTTCCAAATGACAAAGGTGAAGTGACATGGTTTCTCTAATTTCCAGCTACAGCGTCAGTCCAAACAGTGCTGTGGAACCACCTGGCCCAAACCCGCGGCCAATCAAAACAAAGGAACATGCCAGGGAACGGGAATGGGACTGAATGTTTTGTGTAATAACCAAGTTTGGGATTGTAGAATCCGGAGAACAGGAAGAAGGGGACATTCTGCTAACACATGCTGTTGGGCGTCCGCCAGACACTCATTTCCTCTCAGGATAAAAAGCCTCGGGTTTTTTTGTTCTTCATTTAATCTGAAGAAGCTTTACGGACCTCTCCGCCCGTCTCGTGCTTACGGAGATGACCCTCCGCGTCCAAACACGGCATCGCAGCCGGACATTCGGCGGCAGAGCGCAGCGCGTCGCAGCGAACGGCCTTTACATCTTCCAATTTACATCACAACTCGGCTGAGAGGATGTGACAGGTTGCCAGAGTGCCGGCACAAGCGGTGCGAGCATTTTAGGTTCTAAGTGATGCTTGAAGAGACCAGAAAATGAAAAAAGGTTTTCTTTATCTAAAGTGCGGCTCCTCTCCTCTTTCCGAACAGGAGTGGATGCCGAGCACTCGGCCTATTTCGTCACTTACGGCAGTCATGTGAATGTACACAAATAATCATTCAAGCACACGGTTTCTGTGTGGTATGCACATATTCCTGTGAATATGTTACATCTCCATATTAAGTAGAAAGCTGATCCCACACGTACTGGAATCCATCATTCACACGTTACTCTCAACTCAGGGGCGGGCGGGCAGCCTCACTTAAAAAAAAAAAAACACAAAAAAAAAAACGCATCGCCGCTGCAGATTTTTTTTTTTGCAAACGCTTGCAGGCGATCAATGACCCGCCGTCGGTCCGGAGCTTCTGCGGAGCTTCCCGTCCGTCCCCCTGAAGCAGACCAGCCATGCTGACAACAAGCCATCTTCCCTGTGTTCTGCAGTCCAGGCTTTGGAAGTTCTTTTCCAGCTATGCTCTGTACTCTCTCTCTCACACAGACACACACACACACACACACACACACACACACACACACACACACACACGCACACACACACACACATCAACAAAAAAAAAAAATCTCCATCTCTGCTACTTTGCCACCTCTTTTTCCATCCTTCTTTCCCCCTTACTCATCTGACTCACATGCAGGGGCAGATTTCTTTCTTTCATCTGTGTGTGTGTGTGTGTGTGTGTGTGTGTGTGTGTGTGTGTGTGTGTGTGTGTGTGTGTGTAGGCTCTATCCAGTAATGGGATTGGGCAGATTATGCTCCCGCCATTGTTGTAATGTCCATGTTTTACAAATCTCTCCGTCTTCCAAGCCTCTCATGCCAGCCGCCTCCCAGACGAATTAGCTGCGAGAGCGAACTCTCCGTCTTGTCCTTCCTCGTTTCAGAGTTCGAACGGTGCGATCAAAACCGGGGATCGGCCCGCGGGCCGAGGGACGGCCGATGGCTTCCCGACGGCGCGCAAATTGGAAAAGGACAGACGCTCATGCATTTTTCAGCGGCCCGTCTTTTTGCGATTGATACGCCGCTGGAAGACGGGGCCAAAAGGCCACCCGCTCGTATTAAAGGATGCTGCTCCCCCTATGCTATCCCGCGGGGGCTAATCGGAGTAATTTCACACCGAAGCACCAATTCCACTCCCGAGTGAATAATTAGCGGGACATTTATTTTCGAGGGACGTATAAAATGACACTTTTATATTTGCTGGTGTTTGGGACCAGTAACACTGTCAGAGCTTATTAAACCATCAGCTGTCCATTGAGGCAATACAACATTTTTCTTTTTTGGTGGAGGGGGTTGTTCTCACGTTCGTTTGTTTTTTCTCGCCTTGATAAATCAAACCAAAAAATAGTGTTACATTACAAAACTCACGAGCGTTGGCATTGGCAGATTAAAAGCAGCAGGAGGTGGAAAAGATCCATTCACACGTACGACTCCTCACGTGACAGATAATTCGTCGTGATTTTTTTTTTTTTTAATTCGCATGTCAGCGACGACAATGGCGGGTTTCGATTTTTTTACAAAACCAGTCACTCACGAGCTCATGACGGTGTTTTGAAGCGCACACGGTGACGCGACCGCTTCCCCGCCTTCGAAGTACCTAGATAGAAAAACCCCATTCTGGTGCTGCTCAGATATGGAAGCCAAAGCCTGCCTTTTCTAGCTGTTAACACCGGGCCGGTGGGTTGTTACTATCAAGGGAACCTCGCTGCTGAGGGTCTTTGTGCAGAGCTCACGGCGGGACGCCAGAAATGAGGCCGACGTTTGAGCCTGAGAACAATGCGGGTTCTCATTTGCAGGGCGTCTCGACGGGCTGTGGGGGTCGTGCTCAGCCAGGAGGCGTGAAACGCTGCGTCCCCCTGGTTACCGTGCGTGGGGATGGAAAGAGCGGTTTGGTTACCGGAAGCTCTATTACATATTAGTAGAATTACAGCACGGATAATTTAACGGTGGCGGCGCCACGGGGGGGGGGGGTTTACGCTACCGCCTCACCGCGACAGGACAGCTTTCTCTGTGGAGTCTCCATGTCTGCGCGGTTTGACCCGGATTCTCCAATTTATTTGGAGCAGGAACATTGAGGACTTGTCAAGAGCCGACGAGCCCGTTTTTTTGTGTCTATAAGTGGCCCTGAGATCCAGGGAGAGCCCCCGCCAACCCGAGTGCACGCCATTTATTTTTTTTTTCCCCTTTTTCTTTTAAATTCTACTTCATTAATCCCTGGCTCGAAAGGTTTTTCCGTGCATCGAACTCATCGCGGATGAACCACGAGCGGGAATGTTCGGTTCCAAGGACCAGCCCTCTCACCCCCTGCGCCACGATACGCAGTATAGATAAAGAATGAATGTTTAGTGGAGAACATTACGGATGCAGTTGCGTTGATATGCACGGATATCATCATCAGAAGTGTTTATTCTCTCCAAGGCAGGATCCCACGGCGCAGCCGGGGCGAGGGCCGCGCCCCATTCGCAAACTTCAGTGTTGCTTTTCTGTTACCCGCTGATGATTGGATTTTGTCGGGCCTCGTCAGACCGCGACCTCCGGCGCGCTCTTGCGCGGTTGCAGCCGAGCGCGAAGCGGCCGGGTCGAAGGTCACCCCCTCCGCGTCGGAGGGCCTCCGATAGGACGCGGTGCAACGCTCCCTCCGGATCGGCAGCCTGTTGCTGCTCCACGTAAGGGTGCTCGGGTCTCATACGGTTTCGGCGCTCACCCGAGCGCCGCCTGAAACCGATTGCGGTGAAAAAAGGAGCTCAGGCCGATTGGAAAAGTTTTCACAATGCCAGCAGAATTCTTTTCCAAGAAGCACCAATGGCCTCAAGAGGGAGGTCACATGTACGGGCAGCTAAAGCCGGCTTTCTCCACGGGGCGGCCGGAGGCCTCGAGGCAACTTAAAAAAGGGATTTGGAAATGTTACTGGGGGGCATCGGGGGTGTTTGTGGGCTCGATCAACTGCCAGGGCTTCGAGTGCTCAACCCAGAACACATTGGACAGATTATTTCTAACCACCTCCAAACACCCCAGGTGGAGGCTGAGTGCATTGTTATGTCATATCTGTCCATCCTGATCCTCGGCCCCGGCGGGCAAAGTGCTTTAAATGAAGACATCTCTTAAAACCGGTGAACAATTTCCCCCCCCCGAGAGGCGCCGCTATGTTTCTATTTATTTTTAATTTGCTGAAAAATAACTGTGTTGGCGGCGCATGAATCTCTCTCTTCGGCCGTGATTCGCCGCGCTCGTCTATCCTTCGCGGTCACGTAATTCTCTGCAGCCTTTGAGCCGGCCCGACGGCCACCCGGGAATTCACCTGTCCTGGCGGCCTCGGCGCTATGCCAGCATTTGGGTAAAAAGGAGTGAAAAGTAAATACATGAATAATAAACGCACCACTTACCGCAACAATAAATTCAGATATACGCTTGTATTCTGCAGGCAGACGCAAACAGTCGGGTGCGTAAAACATGAATTGCAAAGCGTAAACTGTTTTTCCTCCCGACAAAATCCCTGTCTTTCTCATCCAGAGTGTAAAGGCTGCGTTTTCTTCGCGCTCCTCTAAAACCTGACAGCTTCGGCGTCAAACTCAGGCCAAATTTGGCCCTCGGTGTAATTCCATTTGGCCCGCGAAGCCATCGCGCATGACCGTCAGAGCTGGCCTGCCGGGATTCGAGCCGACGGCGCATGTGCCGCTAATACCACAAATCCCAGAATGCTCTGCTGGTGTTTCGTCGCGAAAATCACAACAGGACCCGTGATCGCACTCCCCTCTGTTGACAGTCGTCATAGTGACCTTATGCTAATACCGGCACCGTGCTAAGCCGCCCAAAAAGGAGGAACTAGCATCCTAGAAGAGATCAGTGTGGAGCAAAACTGAGCTTTAATTCACATTTTCTTTATCAAACTTTTTGTTGCTACTCCAAGACATGGACTTGAGCGGTTTTCACGTTCATCGAAGGATATTATTATTAATTAATTGGTTTATTATTGTTATTTTTACATTTATTATTAGCCTGTAGAAAACGGTTACTGCTGAAATTGAATTCAGGAGGCTGCAAATAAAAAGAGGCATACCATCTTTATTTGATTTTTATTCAAGAAATGAATGCCATTGATGTGTTTTTTAATTTGAATTTCCATTTTGCAAGCGTGAAATGTGAAGTTCTGTGTTACATAGTATTAAGCTTTGCTTGTTCCATATTCAGTTTTTAAGTCAAACTTGTTCGGGTCCAGATGAAAAGGTTTGTATCTGGAGGAAGATTTTTTCAACGTTGGCCCACGACTTTGTCCCAGTTTTGAATTTTGGCCCGCTGTGTGTTTGAGTTTGACACCCCTGACTTTCAGGGTTGAAAAATAAGACACCGGTCGATGTGTTTTTTTTTTTTGTTTTGCTTTTTTTTCGGAGAAGCTGAATAGCAAGGATTGTTATGGTAAGACTGTTTGTTAATGTTCTTTGGTGACATATTTGGTAAATTAAAACGCCAAATTGTGTGAGTCTATGAGTGAGTGACCGGTCGTCTCTCCACACATCGCCTTCTTAAAATAATCGGCAAAGTAATTTTTTCAAGTTCTCCAGAAAAACCCACAAAACTGTGCCGTATATTGAATGAGGCGTTGATTTATGGAGAGAAAAAAAAAAAATGTTTTTGCCAAAAAAAAAAAAAAAAAATGACTAAAGCAATTATTGTTGAGAAGGTGACGATGTGTGGCCCTGCGATCCCCTCCGGGAGCCTGAGCAGTGTAGAGACTGAATAAATGAATGAAATACATAAATAAACCTCCCCATTCTCACCAAATTATCCAATTTGAGCACAACCGAAGCGCTTTATATCCACTACGGTGAAAATACTTACATCATTTCATCTACCGTCCCACAAAAAAAAGAAAAAAAAAAGTCACATGACTCACATTTAAATCAGCTTTGTATTCTCTCCGTTGAATCTTTATTCTCGTTATTTTTCCTTCGGTACGTTTAGGTGTTAGTTATCCGCAATCTTACCGCTGCATCGCGTTCAGAGAGGGAACGCGTACGTTTTGAGACGCTTTCTAAACTTCCAAGACAGCTGAGCCGAACACAGGCGTTTCTCAACCCTCCTGTGCTGGAGACATCGACCTGCTGGAGGAGAATCTGCCCTGCATCTCTGACTCAGCTGGTCTTTGCCAACCCTGTGCATGAAGACGTTTACGCGGTTCGCCCCGGCCTTGAGAAATCACGCTCCAAACACCGACATTCATACGCGCCGTTTTTGAAAAACGAGACTCATAAGCATATATGTGTGTGTGACAAAAACAAAAAAATTGATTTTAACCCCTCGCTTTATTTATATTCTGGGCAGCTGCATTTTCCCGACAAGGAAATCTATCCTATACAAATGTCTGTTCCCTTACGCTCGGTAATGAAACAATTATTCAGGGAAAATATCTCACCCGCCGATTTCTGTGTTTTATGAAACCTCTTTGCCGAACTTTCATGCCTCTCTTAGCGTCCCTGCGTTTTTTTTTTGTCCCCCTTCGAATGTTCCTTTTCCGTCATTTCCTGTACGGGGAAAAACAACGGCGTTTGACAGCGTGTCCTCGAAAGCTCCCCCGCTTTCAAATGAAAACCGTCGGTGCATCAGCGCGCGGACCAAACACGATTTAATGCCTGCGTTCTTTCAAAAATCCTCGAGACAAAGTCAATTATGCGCGGACAAATAGGAAGACGGCGCCGGCACAACGGCAGTGAAATGAGACCTCCGAGTGAACGCAGCAATCTCCAACGTTCAGTCGTTCTCGACCGCATCCTCGGTTATGGACGAGATAAATCTGCCCGTGTTAAAGATTAACAGTCTTGAACAGGAGGGAAATTAAACTTTACTGTATTCTCTCTCTCTCCTTTTTTTTTTTTTTTTTTTTAATAACACTTGGATCAGCAATAAATAAATTAGAAAATCAGAATATTTATAGTGAACAACAATCGTCGGCCCGTAAATCTGGTTTCACTGAACCCCGTGAAACTCCGACGTCTCCGTGATATTTTTACGTTTGTTCGATTTCTTGCAAATGGTCGGAACTCAAAAGGCCGCCGTCACACACCTCTGCGGTTTCAAAGTGTTTTTCGCAGGATTGCATTCAACCATTCACACACACACACACACACACACAGACACACATACACACACACATACACACACAACTAGGCACTTCAGAGCAGCTCGGGGATCAGTGTGGAAGGACGTTGAGATGCAGGCAGGAGGAGCCTGGAATCCAACCACCCACCTTCGACCTGAGGGAGGAGCCTCTGCCGCCAAACCTCCCCTCCTCTTCCTCCAGACCTCCTGCCTGGTACTTTCAGCCTCAGCATCCTTCAACCCCGGGGGTCGGCAACCCGAAATGTTCAAAGAGCCATATCGGACCAAAAAAAACAAAAAACGAATCCGTCCGGAGCCGCAAAAATGTAAAAGCCTTCTGTAAGCCTGATATGAAGGCAACTCAGGCTGGAAGTGTATATTAGCTAGATTTGCCTTCTATCAAAATGACTAAGTAGTCGTGTGGTTTTTGAAGTCTGAAAATAGGTGCTCTGATATTTTGATGAATGAATCCTTCATGTCGTCCGTGAACGGGTTTCCACGCTTTATTATCTCTGGGGTTGCAACAAAACTTGGAGCGGCAGTGGAGTTTGGAGACGCAAATCCACTTCTAAAATCTACCTTCGCGCCGCTCTCATTTCTCCAGAAGTTCTGCAATCGTACTTTTTCTCCCACCCCCAGCTGGGTAGTCGGCTGCAGATTTAGCTCGCCTTCTCTGGAAACGTCTTTCCGAATGACTCTTTTTGTTGTTCGACAACTTCTCATTACAAAGCAAACATGCATAAAATCCTTCTGCATTGGCAGTGAAAGAAGATGATTGGGTCCATTCTTCCTCGAATCCTCTGTTCTCATCAGCCATCTTTCTCTTTTTCCCTTTGGGATCCTTCACACACCCGCCGGTTTGTTTACAACCGCGCTGAAACGCGTGTCGCAGGCTGTGACGCAAATCTTCTTTGACAGAAATGTGGAAATTTAATATTTTTCATGCACATTTTTACAGCATTGGAAAACGTTAAAATGTTTGTCCTCCTATAGAAACCATCTTAAAACAAAAAGATAGATCCAATCATCCATTTTCATCCATTTTTGAAGAGGCTCCCTGGGGGGGGGGGCGACCCCTGTTCTACCCTGATCTTCACCATCCCTCATCGGTCCATCTTTATCTCCAAAACATCTAACACGCGCTGGTCCCTCTGGCGTCTGCTGCCGATTCCGGCCGATTGCTTTTCCCCGCCCGTTCCAACCTGCTCTCGCACGTCTCTTCACTTCTTCTGTAACACCTGCAAGCGGCACTGTCATCGTCCGATTGATGCTTCACCCAATCAGGTCAGCTCTATAACACCCACACACACACACGAGGAGGAGGGCTGTCGTGCCTCTTTGCATATCTGTCTCTTGTGCCTTTTTCCTCGACCGTCGTCCGGTTCATTAGATCGAGTTATCTCATTATCTCTCTCCTCTCAGTCAATTAAGTCGATCGGCGTCTCTGCCTCCGTCAGCCCGGCCCTCACGTCGGCGAGTCAACGCCACCGCGTCCGCTCCTCGCCCGCCCGACAGGATCTCGTCTTTTACGGCGACGCGACGCACCTTTCTTTAAACGGAAACACGGATCGTGGTTAGCTTGGAATACGTTTCCGATGTGCGTGACCGGTCGGCGGCCAACCTTTCCCGCAGATGATTGAACGCAAACCAGCTTAATCAAGACGAGCGGCAGGTGAGACCGAAAACGCCGGGCCTCGCGGCGCTAAACACGCGCGAACTCACAAATTAGAAAAACGGATATCTCCGACGCCTGTTATTAATCCGCGTCATGCCGGACTGTCCCGCTGTGCCCCCCCCCCCCACGACACGTGATAACCATCAGAAACGGCACCGGCCGGGTTCTGACGTCCTCGCGAGGAGTCGATCAATTTGAAAAAAAAAAAAAAAGTTTAAAGGATTCTGCCGCTGCCCCCCTGAGATGAATGGCAAAGCCTATCTGTATAGATTTTAACCTTGGCCGCAGAAAACATCTCTGGGCGGGAGATAAGCTTTGACGCCGGAGGATTTGTTGGACAGTGATGAAGGCTCTGTAGACACAGCGGAGTGCGTGTTTGTCGGGAGATGACAAGTAGCTGCTCGCTGCGGAACGGAAAAAAAAAAAAAAAAAGTTTTGGGCTGGTGAATATCCCGCTGCATATGTGCAGGTGCGCAGGGTTGCTTTTTCTTCGTTTGTGCAGTTGATGTCATCGCGCAGTGCGGCTGGTTCCTGGTTTCAAATGTGCACGTTTGTCTGCATCTTCAGGCCGAGTTGTCCGTTCAGCAGTACGACACAAATGCAAGTGGATTCTGAGAAGTTCTTTGTCCAGACGTTGGTCGCTTCTTTCTTTTCTTTTGATTGTTTTGTGTTGTTGCCGAATCTCTGTCACCTTATCTTTTATTCGATGTCCTCCAGAACCACGCGTGGACGTTCTAGCCGTTCCGTTTCAACCACTTAACCCTGCTGCAGATTTGAAAGTACACCGTGACCTCCTGCTTATGAATTGAATTTGTTCTTCGACTCCGTTCGCGGACCGAAACGTTTGCGAACCCAATCAATGTTTCCCATTGAAATCAATGTAGATCCCATCGATCGGTTCTCCGGCACCAAAAACACCGTGCACTCTTTTGAAAATGTGGTGTTTTTTTTTGTTTTTATGTGGTAAAAATACAGAAAGGAGTTATAGACAGCCTTAATTCTGACTGTTTCTGGTGTTCTCTCTCTTCTTGCCAGCACCTGTACTCGGCGTTTCCTTCACTAAACCAGCAAAAGTGAAGCCTTCTCGCATGGGACCTCGCTAACACTAACACTACCTCCATCTCCAGCTAGCTGTCTGTCACTGATACAAACTCACGTTCACTTTTGTGCTTCTTCTAAGACCTGGGACCTTTGCTTCATTAACCTAGTCGCTCCTTTCGCCACATCTGCCGTCTTTAGCGCATCTTTGTTCTTCCGGGCGGTACAGGCGCTCGACTCAGCCGTGTCCGAGTGCTTGGCGAGATCTGTAACACGAGCACCGCCCACGTTTAGCGACGACTTCCTTCTTCAGATCGAGTCTAATCCTTAACTTCTTCTTTACACCGTTAGCACTGGCTTTTTGGGAGCCATAATGAGGGCTAACCTACTGAAAACAAAAGCACAAGAAGCGTTATAACAGGAGGACGCAGGGATGAGCGACACGAACAACGCAGAGCAGCGCGCGCAGCGGCCGCTACGCTACAACGCCACAACGCAGAGAGCCAGTGAGTTTGCATCGAGGCTGGTTCACAGCTGGACAGGTTGAAAACCCTGTTCGCGGGGCCGATTTTGCTGGTGATTCGGGGCGTTCGTAAGCCCGGGTTCTCCCGCATGCGGGGCGACAACACCGACTCATTCAGCCATTCGCACGCCGATGGCGGCAGAGCTGCCGTGCAAGGCGCTAGCCAGCGTCTTGCCAAGGGACGGTTGAGCGCGCAGGCGGGCGGAGCCGGGAATCGGACCGCCGACCCCCCCCATGGGAGGGACGCCCGCTCCCCCGGCCGATCAACAGCCGCCCCCTGCTAACGCGAGGACATTTCCTTCCAAGGATCCGGGTCTCCGTCTTCCCCCGGTCTCCGTCGTTCGGCTCTCAGTCGGGCCGGGAAATAACGCGGCCGTCCTCCAGGCTTCTGTCTTCCGTCTCAAATGGGACGAGACTGAAACGTGTCACCGGAATAAGATGAGGTTCACTTCCATTGTCCTTTCTGAACCTTTGTCAGCGACGGAGTGAAAATCTTGTCTTCCGCGCTCTTTCTTTTTTTTCTTCTCCTTTCTGCTACATCTCACTTTCTGACAGTGAGAAATGCATCGATGAGTGCACTCAGGAGGGCGCGTTATCAAGGGAGGGAGCAGCAAAAGACAGAAAGATAGAATAAGCTTGGCATGGGCCGACAGGAAGATAATGAGAATAGATGGTGGCAGACAACTGTCAGCATCCACCTATAGGCAATCACGCACACACGCTAACCCACAAAGACACACGCACGCACACACACACACACACACACACACACACACACACACAGATACAATAGGAATGATACATCTCAATCAAATTGCATTCACTGACAAGTACCCGAGCACTGTTGGTTTCTATCTCCCATATCATTCCTCTAACCTTCTCCCCTCCACTTCTCACAGTGGAAAGATACAATCCGGCAGGGATGGGACGCTGGATATGGCGCCGGAAGAAACCACGAACGGCTGTCGGGTGGATTTTGGTGAAAGTCGGGTTGGTGCCGCATCCGTCCTGAGCCAAACATACATGTTTCTGAGTGAAAAATGACTTTTAACCGGCGTCAGTGCAACAGGCTGCCAGCATGTGTGCATGTGGTGTTTGAAGAGTTGCATTATTATGCAGGATGAGCGGCACAGAAAAAACAAAACCAATGAGTGAATGTTTTCAACTGTTCCTTTTTCTTCTCAATCCCTTAAACTGAAAATGCTTGTTTCAAAGTCAAGTCAAAGTCAGATTTAATGTCAAATTCCCCGCATGTACCGGACATACAGATAATAATAATAATAATAATAATAGAGTGCAAAATATCTTTTGACTATCTTTTAATTGTCTCTCTTATTTATATTAATATTCATATTTATTGATATTGTTATTGTTGCGCTGCTGTGACAAAAGAATTCCCCCTATGGCGATAAATAAAGTATTATCTCATCTTATCTTATCTTAAAGTGCACTCCTAAATCCCTGCAATCCATTGTTCACCTTTCAATTTATTTGCAAAGTCACCGAGCAGCAGCGGCGGTGGGGGTTTTTTTTCCGGCAATAATCCGGCGACTTCCCCCTGCCGTCAGGTCCGCTGCACCATCAGTCTTTCAGATCACATTAATTGGAAGAGTAAATTAGATGTAAATAAAATGCTTTGTCAGGCTTCTTGATCCCTCACTTTTGTCTGTGAAAGCAGCCAGTTAGTAAGTAAGAGAACTAGAATTATGCAAATGAGTTTTGCTTAAGTACAAAATAATAATCCATGAAGTCAAGAGCTGTCTTTTTGCAGACAATCAGCCAGCGTTTAATATTCAGCTCACAAATAGAGACACACGAACCAAGGGTAGACTGAAGACCCATTACACCCCTTGAAACGGCAGCGGCTGCGAATGTCTGAAGGAAACGCCGAGTCGCAGAAGCGGCTTCTCAGCAAGGCATCGTCCAACGCCACTGGTCGAGGCTTTTCGGACAAATGAACGACGAGTGAATTCCCATAGTATGTCTGCTTTGCCTGCACTTAAAGTCTGGATTTCACTGGATTTGACCTTGTTTTGCATGCTGACCGGTTTTAATGGATTTAGAGTTTGTAGAAAGTCACTGTTTGCCTCCACAGCCAGCCGGCATTCAGTCATCAGCCTGCGTCGCCGTTTTTTTCCGTACTTGTCATCAGAGAATTGAGCGATTTTTTTGGGGGGTCATTATTAATGCAGCTAATTAAAACACGGCAGGACAGAAGCAATCATTGTGCAACTTCAGCAGCGTGGCGTTGAAGTCGTTATTTCCCGATTCAACATTTAGACAGATGAGTGGCAACTGTTTTGGAGTGTGTTCAGCAGCAAGATTCAAAGCGTTTATTGTCACGTGCGCGGCGTAAAAACGTGTTTCCCTGTTAGGTGAAATTCCAAATCTGGTTGTGAATATGAACAATGATGGCAGCGAGAGCAAACGGAAAAACATGGAGATATTTAACAGGTTCACAAGCAGCTGCTGAGAAGTGAGATGTATTTGCGAACTCTGCTCTCCGTCACGCGTTTTTGTTTTTTTTTCGTTGCTCTGATTTTAGCTCGGTCCAATTACAGACGGAGACATTTTGTGCCCTGCAACTGCTGAAAACAACCTCTTGGAAACTGAAAATGATCTGAGACGCCCCCGACATTTTTGCGAATCCAAATTGCGCCGGTTGTGCTGCTGTTGCAGTGCCTTTCACCGCAGCGTGTCACCTTCTGCGGTCAGGAACACGGTGAAGTTATGGCTTGGTGGATCTCAGCAGGCACCAGAGAAATTTGCCCGAAATGATCCCTTCTGTACGATGAAGACCCAGTCTGATTCCGGGCCTTGACGGTGAATGAGAGAGGGGGGACCCGCAAGAAGTAGCTTACCTGGAAATTGATTCCACACAGAGGACAACATGAGTGAAATTTGCATTTACCCCATCACTGACACACCACCGGCAGAAGGGCAGCTAAGGAGCAGCACCAGGATGGCAGTCAGGGGTTCAGTGTCTTGCCCGACAACACTTCAACGGGCGAGGAGGAACCGGGGAATGGAACATGGGAAGGTTCGGTTCCAGCTCCCTGCGCCACTCCGCACCCAGCAGCAACCTGTGCAAGGGCTGGGCTGGATATTTTAGGGGGTGCTTAGTGCTGTACGCACACATTCAACACACTGATGGCCTCAGAGTTGCCATGCAAGGCACTAACCAGGCCGTCGGGAGTCCAACTGGAGGGATGCCCATTCTACCAACTGAGCCACAACCGCCTATTCAGGAAGGCAGACACCCTCTGCTGGAATAATTAGTCCATAAAGTGGTTTAGGATCGGGCCATTGACGTTATGTTATCTGGGCAATGTCGTTGTTTTCGAGAGCGAGCTTCGCTGGGTTTGCATGTGTCCGGGTTCGCGGCGGGACCGATTCCCCGTGCGCTTCATGACCGTGGGAGTTGAACTTTTACGGTAAAACAGCTCAAGAAATCGATGGTTTCCGTCGTACATCGACAGGGAGGGACCCCAGTGCTGGTTTCGAGCGTAGACTCTTATGTTCTGCGCTGACACGTTCTAAGTCAACAAAATGAAACGTACCGATTCAGCTACAAAGCTACAAAAGCCCGTGTTGTGCAGAGAAAAGGAAAATACTTGCCAAGGCCAGGTGACTCAATTCCTACTGAGCCGTGGAAACCGAGTGAGAACATCCATTTTAGCAAGACGTCCTTGCGCGGGCTTTGGCCTCACAAGTCATCTCGAAGCACATGGAACAAAGCATCGAGAATGAAATGTACTCATGGCGGACTTTCAGATCTTTGTCCCGCCTCTATGAGCCTGTTCTCGCCCCCACTTACGATCGTACGTTATGTCCATCACAAATGTAGCTCATCGCTGAGCGGCTTTGCGTTTGACTTGAACAGACACTCAGGTGAAAGCGTTTCGGGCGCAGATTCGGCGAACCTGCTTGGTTTTCAGATCAACTCGGACGGAAACACGGCAAACCTTCTCCCTCCTCCTTTCAGGCCGAAGCCGATCGAGTTCTTGCATTGAACCTTTTTCTCTGTATCGCTTTTACTCGCGCTTGCCATAAATCTCCTCCCTGGTCTTCCTCAGGATCTCCTGCCTGGCACCTCCAGCCTCAGCATCCATCTACCCCGATCTTCACCATCCCTCTTCTGTCCATGTCCGAACAGTTCGACTTTATCACCAGCACATCTAATTTGTGCTGCTCCTCTCATGGACTCATTCCCGACCCTATCCTTCCTCCTCACTCCCAAAGAAAACCTCCACAGCTTCATCTATGCTGCCTCCAGCTCTGCTTCCACTGTCTCCAAACCTTCACCGGTCTCACCACTGTCCTGTACACCTTTCCCTTCCTTCCACAGACCCAACTTTTCCATCGTATTTCAAACTGCGAAAAGAGCAAAACACTAAAAGAACGCTAAGCGTTGAAAGTGGGGCTACAAGAAAGATGGGCTGAATCCCGTGAAATTCTCTGACTGCTGATTGCTTGCCGTTTTTTTCCGCAACCGGCTTGAATTTTCAAGAAAAATATTTTATTGGAGTATCGTCAGAATCTGTGCAGATTTCTGGAAATCTTTGGAGAGAAGATTACCGAAGTCTTTGCTCCTCTTCCAGCACTGTCCACATCTTGATGCACTACTTAGTGGCAACGCATCCGCAAACCCTTTCACAAGCGCGCCTAAGCTCATTTCATATGAGGGGCTTTCTCGCTTCATTATCATCCTTTTTTAGAATCGATTCCAAAAAACATAGATTATGCACAGGTTAGCATAAACGCACCCTGTTATTTTGTTTACAGGGCTACACCTCGTCAGACAGGTCACTCTTGAACGTTGCAGGGCCCGACGTAAACAGCTGTAAACCCCTTCTTTGTCCGGGCAGAGCAATTCCAAGAGAGTCATGTTGACTGAAGTTTTAAAGCCCGTGCGTGTGACCACGCCGGTCTGACATTTGATTTCACTAAATGCAAAACGTGAATAATTGATGACGTCGCGTAGGAGCAGTGCCCCGTGTACCTGCGCTTGCGGTAAGCCACCGGTATTCCATAAACCCGGTTTAATTTGAAATATAAATCAACATCCCGCACCGCGCGGACCCCGGGGTCGGGCTACTTCCAACAAAACCTTTATTGCATATAAATCCCCAATAGCATCAAACAGCATTAAAAATTAAAGGCGGGAGGAGGAAAATCTCTGATTTTCATTAATATTGTCAAATAATGTGCCTCTGCAGCCAAATTGCTCAACGAATTTTATCATAAAAAAAAAAAAAAAATGTGGGAAAATGCATTAACCATCAACGGTGCGTCGTGGCGGTTTGAAATGTCAGTTTCATTTCATGCCACTATCTTAATAAAGAAAAGCAAAGTACTTAACCACACTTACTTTAATTAAACGCTCCTTGGAGTGATTATTGATTCTTAGCACGTTAAATCCTGCGTACGTCTGTCTTCATCTGTCGCTTTGTACCTCTCAAACGGTTTGGGGTCACCGAGCGTTCCCCATCCGCAGGACGAGGTCTTTTATTCTCTCCGGGGTCACTCGTCAAAAGCCAAAGACAAGTACGCCGCAAAACGACGTGAGGATCTCTCTCTCTCGCGCGCTCTCTCTCCACTGGCACATCAATGAAGTATGAAGAAAACGACGCCATTGTATTTTTCAAGGAGAGCAAGTGTACTGCGCCATTGTGGCTTAAGAATGAGTGGTTTATGCCAGACGAGGCCTTGGCCGGAAGAATGGACTCCCCCGTTCCCTTTATTTCGGTGAAAATCCAACCATTCAGTCGGTTCCTGTCTGCCGTCCGTACATTCAATGCTCATGTCCATCTGCATCACATGTTCATTGCAAAGCTGCAAATCACTTGAAAGTTACTGATATATTATCCCAGGTACGTACTGTTCTTTTATTTATTCTATCTGCAGCTTCTGGTTAGATGCTGAACCGCATTTCGTCATGGCAATAAAGTAATCTTATCTAAAAACGCTTGTGTACTATTTCTTCCTTTTTTTTTTTGGAGAGGGGGGTATATTCCTTCTCTTTTCATCCTTAAATTTGTTGTCGTCATTCCGTCATCTATTTTTATCCTCGTGTTCTCGTCGTCCTTTTAATTGTCTCTTCTATCTATATTTATATTCACATTTAATGTTATCGTTGCGCTGCTGTGACAATCGATTTTCCCCGATGGGGATCAATAAAGTGTTATCTTATCTTACCTTGGACTGCAGATTATGACCAACTTGAGGTTGGGTGTCTTGCCCAAGGGCACCTCGGCGCGCAGACGGGAGGAGCCGGGAATTGAACCGGCAACCTCACGATTGGAGGGGCGTCAGCTCCGCCAACTGAGCCCGGGATGCGTCGAGAGCACTTAATTGCGTTGCACCGAATAGCGGGGAAAAAAAAAGAAATGCAGATGCGACAGTACATATGTGTGTGTGCGTGTGTGCGTGTGTGTGTGTGTGTGTGTGTGTGTGTGTGTGTGACGGACAGCAGATGTGAAAAACAGGCTGACTTTGGCGAAAGAAATGAGCTCTCCCGTTCTCCGCTTCCAAGAGTCCTGTATCTCGGACCGCCTTTCGCTGCGCGGCGTGCAGCTTTCGTATGCAAATGTCCCGTTATCGTAACTTGTACGTTTAATTCTGCTGTGTTTTTGAAGTGGCCCTAATGTGCCCTCTCGGGTGTTAAATAGAGGAAATGTAATTACAACTGCTTTGTTTTTTCCTCTCGTTCTGTTGAGTGGTATGACAGTACGATTTTACTTTTCTTCTTTCTGCTTTCCTGCCACTTTTCACCTTTCCAATTCACCGTGAACTTAAAGGTCCGTTACCTTTTTCAAATGCGGTGATGGGAAATAAAGCGGAACTGTGCCATCAACGGAGCGGACCGGTTTCGAATCAATTAACTGATACCTGCTCAGTAGAAAGAGTGACTAGATTTAATTTGAAATCCAAAGCTGTCCGGCGTGTAAGGAGAGCTCGGGTCATCACTCGGGGGCTCCGGTGTCAGAAACCCGGGCTGGCGAACGGAGATACGCCAAACCTGACGCCGATGTATCAACGGGCATTTCCAGTCGAAACGGGTTTATTTGAGGTCCGTTTTTCCGTTTTATCAACACTGACCAAAAACAATATCACAAAAAAACGCAAACGAAGCGTACCAAACTGGCAAACAAGCTTTCAAGCCTTCTCAGCCTCTCCTTTATTTAATCGTTTATCTCCCTCCACACATTGACAGATGGACATGGATCCAGACCCCCAAAATAGAGCTGCTCTCAGCCCACTCCTATTCACAAATTGGCGTCTGAAGCCAAGAGGATCTCTCTCTCACACACACACACACACACACACACACACACACACACACACACACATTACGCTATCACAGTGAGGACATGCATCGACGCAGCGATCTCCGCAGTCCCTCATCCTAATGCAATCCATCACGACTACACGTCGAACCCCTACCCAAACATTAAAAATAAAATGTCTAAACTCCTCCGGAGTATCCTCCTCGGGATGGATTCAGACTCCGGCTGGCCCTCAGACAGAACGGCCTGTGTGTGTGTGTGTGTGTGTGTTTGTGTGTTTGTGTGTGTGTGTGTGTGTGTGAGGGTGGGAGGGGTTGTTATTTACCATAGCGGTGCCACCAAAACGCTGCTTCCTGTTCTTCAAAAGAAGGCGAAAAAAATAAAATAAACGCTCGTCTCGGCACAGAACCGACCTTTTTTTTTTTTTTTCTCTTTTTAATTCCATCCTGAATTTGAGGACTTTAAATAGATCTATTGAAACCCCCCGGACCACCGCAGCCCCTTCCCTTTCCTTTTATTTCTCACCGCAGCTCACCCTCTATTTGTTAGCCCTTGCTTCTGGTGACAGATAGAAATAGAGGTTATCTTTTGAGTGCCTTCGGCGGTTAAAAAAAAAAATATATATATATATATATATAGATCCACAAAACATGATCGCTGTTTTGGACCATTTAGGGCCAATCTGATCCAGTTGAACTTTTTTGAGAGTTTTGTGAATGTTAAAGAAAATCGGTACATGACCATATCCATGTTTGTAAATGGAAAACAAAAGCTCCCTTGCACCGGCGTTTCTCTAAATCCAAAAAGATAATATTTGCCGCTTTCCTTTTTAAATCCAAGTCCCGTCCGCTGCATGTAAAGCTGTTTGTTTTTTTTTCCTCTTTTTTTTTTTTTTTTTGAATGACCTCTATTGATATGGGCGATGCCCTCCGAGCAGCTCAAGGTGGGCCTGAAAATGATGCAATGCATCACTTTGTCCTCCCAGATTCCAGAAATTAGCCTCTTTCATCACCGCGAGTGCACAAGGTCAAAGTCTTGGTTAAGCGCGGCCATTATTGGGTGTAAAAAAAAACCCTCCCTGCTTTCTGACTTGCCGATTACCCCTGGAGATGTGAGGGACTGTTTGCCCCGTGGCTCCTGCATCTCTACAGCCTCTGTCGTCTTTATAATGGCGTATATAATTATATGTATTAAGAGTCATTTGAAGGGGGAAAAAAAAAAAACAACATAAATCCCAGAGGTGAGCAAAGGCTTTGAAACATCGGCCACGGCAATCGAAAAAAGCATATTATGTAATATAGTGAGTATCTACGCGGAACTGGTCGATTGCGGGCTCTCTCTCAATAATGATTCCTCGGTGCGAGCGCATGTCGCATTACGTCCGGGCCTTCGTCACGTTGATAACAGCGAAGAGGAGATGCTGGCTAAGTGGAGAAATTGACGTGTACCGCCTCCATTCGCTGCCACGAGCTATTTTATTGTATTTCAAATCCCTTTTTTTTTTTTTTTTTTGGGGGCAAAACGGGAAAATAATTGTCATCTGAATTCATCCGTCATCAACCCGTAGGGGCGGCGATACGCTTTCAAA
>CAAKHD010009722.1:5794-18831 GCA_901007705.1 Fistularia tabacaria | reverse complement strand
CTAAAAATCGCGGGGGCCCCCCCCATTCGGAAAAACTTTTTTTCCCCCCCGGGGTTTTTACCTAAACCCGAAATTTCCCGGGTTTCCCCTTTTTTTAAAAAAAAACCCCTTTTTTTTTTTCCTTTCCTTTTTTTTTTTTTTTTTTTTTTTTGGGCAAAACGGGAAAATAATTGTCATCTGAATTCATCCGTCATCAACCCGTAGGGGCGGCGATACGCTTTCAAATGGCCGGCCACCTGCTAATCCTGATAAATGGCCCATCCTTGACCTACGTGCGCGTGTGTGTGTGTGTGTGTGTGTCTGCACTAACAGGGAGAAAGATATCACCCCCACCCCCCACCCCACCCCCGCGTGGAAAACGTTTGCATCCGAGCTGCATTTGAATGTTTTTGTTTCTCGTTAGTGAATCCCGTCACGCCCCTGATATTTGTTGACTTTAAGGAAAAACAAGAAGCCCTCAGCGCTCCAGGAAACTCATAGAGAGCCGGGGATTTAACACGGCCGCGGAAACACCTCATTGAAATGCTGAGCTTCCAGTGGCCACATTTAAAGATGTACCAGTTAAAGCGAAAGCTTGGGAGAAATTTTTCGAAAAATAGCTGCAGCTCTTGGTATTCTGGCACCGAGCGTTGCACCGCAATTGTTTTTTTTTAGACGCGGCTTTTACTTTGCACGCCGGATTCGCCACCGCGGGTTCCCCGCTACTCGCCCAAAGGATTGAAATAGATTTAAGAGTTGCTTTGGGTAAAGAAGTACAATCACGCAGCGGAATGGGCAGCGGGTCAATGAATTGAGCGTACACAAATGTGCGTCGCCTCGGGGTCTGAAGATCACACTGATATGAAAGTGTCGAACACCTGCATTATTTCTAAAAGCCAGCAGCGGGGAATGCATTGCCCGATGGCTCGTGGTGTGTATTGTTGGCCTTGTGCATTTTTAAACATACGCATTTAAAAAAACAAAAAGCCTCTGGTCGTAATTCTGAAATATCAAAGCGTAGAAACAGGGTGAATTCCACTCCACCGCCGAGGATACACAAAAAGAATTTCTGAAAAAAAAAAAAAAAAGGACGGCTGACGTTAAAAATTAACCAAATGAACTGAATCATCTGAGGAAACCATGGTGAAGATCAGAGCGGGTCATGATTGCTTCTTGCTACGTGTTTATTGTGGGTGACATAATGAAAAACACCACTATCAATACCGCTGATGAGCATCTTTGAGGGAGTATTCATTTAGTATCTCTGTGTTACAAACAAGATACTTCCTGAATTGGAAATGGAGTGAGTTGGAGTTTTTTTTTTTCCAGCATGCAAATGTGAATCACGCCGCAATAACGGGATTATTGTTATGATGCTCATTTTAGAAGAAGAAGAAGAAGCAATGTTTCATACATCTACTGTACTCTGAGTCGATGAATATACTTTACAGTGTGCTTCAACTACCTGCTACAGACGTCTAAGTCTTCTCATTTTTTGGGTGAGAAAAAAGGACGAAACCTGATCGGAGCTTCGCAGCTTGCTCTTCTTTCAGCGGCGAGAGGAACACCGGCGCATCCTGAGGCCACGGCTGCATCTAATCATGCACTTTTAGTGAAAAACATGACAGGATGCAGAGATCACAGTGGAGGCGCTCGATGACGTCCGCAGTGATCGGTCGGCCTGAGTTACGCCTACATGTGTGGGTTCAATTTCACCTCCCCGCTCTCCGCTTGCAGTAATTCGGGGGAAGCGAGGGCCAACATGGCGTCTGCCTGCAGAGCAGTTGTCCCGGGCGTGTCAGAGGTTGGATGAGAGCTGCAGCACAGCCATTCAAGTGAATGTGATTGCAGCCGCCGACTCGACCGCCGTTCCCCCCTGCGAAGCCCGTGCCACGGATGCTTTGCTTTGTTCGGTTGTTTTTGCAGTAGCGCAATTTCTTTTTCGTCTGCCTGCCCAGAGTGTTAATAAAGTCTTCCAATTAGCAGTCCATTGTATCCGCCGGAACGTGGAGCAGAGCCGTATTTCACATTTATTCGACATGGAGTCAATGCGCCATAAAGTTAAAACATTCACTCTGCACCCGCTGCAGCAGCTGATGATATCAAGAGAGAGAAAAATCGTGATCCTGAACAGCTGAATGGATTGCTAAACATCTCCTGCGATACGTTTCTCCGGCGCTGGTTGTTACTCAAAGCAAAAACAGAGGTGGCGCCGCGGCTACGGATGGGGAAATAACGCATGATATGAAGTGGATGATTGAGTTGTGTGATAGAGAAGCATCCCTGCAGGAATCTGGGTTTCTCAAAGAGGTCGATAACCCCCTGATTTTGCGCGGAGAGCTGATCATCATCCAAATCAGGGATAGTTTTATTGATCCACAGCGCAATGCGGGATGCGTGCGGAGTTTGTTTATTCAAATCCAAGCAATGTTTCAAATCGAAATGTCAGCCAAATACTTGGCTTCCATAGGGCTTCTGTTTTCTGTGTGAGGCTGCGACAGGACGGATGCTTCTCGGACGATCTCCACGGCAACCCGGAAGGAGAAGGGGACGCCGCTGCAGACGAGCGGTGGAAGGGCTGGATGGATAGATCAGATAAAGACGATCCAGCCGCTCACTCAGGGATAGCGGAGAAACCCTGAGCATTGAGTTCACTGCTTGACAAAAAATGGAGATTTTAAAGCTTAATTTAAGGAAAGGAATTTCAGGGTTAATCCATTATTAAACAGTGTGAAGCCAGATTTGTGGATAATTTACATTCTGCCTCAGAGAACACATTTAGCTCTGTTGATTACACTGCAGTCAAGCCAAAATTAAGTTAATTTTAATTTGTTGCCATAATGTGAATTCTAATGATTTCTAATGCAACCGCTGTGCTTCCCGCGAACATCCGCCGAGTAGAAAATGAGATATCCCATTACGAAAGCAAATATAGATGAAGAGGATGATGTGTTTATCGGTGAATTGGTCGCTGAAGGCTACCGGGGACATTCGACGGGGCGACGAGCTAACAATGTTTCCATTTTGCGATTTGTTCAGTCGTCCTTGTACACTGGTACGCCATAGTGATAATCTGATCTAATCTGGTAATAATATCGCCTCCTGCAAATTGTTTTCATCTTGTTACGAACCAGAGCACCAAATAACACCCAGTGAAACACCCGGCGCGGTGGATCTGTGCAAACCCATCTCTGAATACGTTTACTGAATAGCGAAACGTGTACTCAACTGGGTCCCTGGGTCAATTCCAGCAGGGGCCCTTCAATATGTAGCGCCGTGACGGCCCGTTCAACTTGCCCAACGAAAGCTTGGATAGGCCCTTCGCAACGCTGGGTGCAGGATAAGCGGTATCAGGGATGAACGAATGAACGGTTTCAGCGTTTTATTTTTGGTTAATTTTTCTCAATTACAATGAAAATGTCCATTTCAAACCCGCCCCCTGCCATCCGGGGGGGGGGTTCCTATCAATGATTGGAAGTTTTCCATGAAAAAGTGAATATCATGGGTGAAAAAATGGTGTGACTCCATAACATTCGTGTGTCTTTTTAATGGCGTTTTGCCATTTTCAGATACTTTACTTATTTTTATCACTATTTCATATGGAGTCAGAGATACAATGAAACCAGCAGCGAATTAAACTAATATCTGTTCCCCGAAGACAGTTGATCTAAAATGACCCGGAGTTACATTTTCATTTTACCTCTCTATCGCGTCAGATCGTCGCATTACAACCCCTTTCTCGCCATGTTTTCGACAAACCCCGGAGCTTCATTTTTCATTTTTCGACAAACGGCGGCGAAGCGTCTATCTTCAGGTGCGCCGTCAGTGACGGAACGCAATTTTGCACTGAGAACAGAAAAATGTGGAAAATACAAAATGCACTTTTATTTAGGTTAGGTTTAGTTTTAGATACAGACGTTGATGTTGACTCGGAGCTCCAGGTTTCGTCGAAAAAATGACGAGAAAGTGCGTCGATTCGTGACCCCGAAGGGAACTTCCACCGCCTGTTGACACATTGGGAGCGAGAAAGTGTCCAACAACGGAACAACCGACCGAATCGCCGACGAGAAAAGCTTCGCTTAAGTAACCGCATAAAAAGAAATGGCAGTTTGAGGCGAGGATTCTTGCCGTTATTTAGCGCCGGCGCTTACAAAGCAGACGTCGACTCCCAAACAGACAGTCGCTTGATCGTCGGTTGGAATTTCCGAAGCAAATACTCAACGGCCGCTCCTTCCGGAACCGAATACTAACGGATCCAGGTCTCATGTGCGCACAGGCGTACACACTTCTTCACAGACACACCAAATCCTGCCGTTCATATATAGCCTGCCACCTGCGTGCAGCGATCAAGGACAAGTATTCTCGGGGGGCTCGAATCTCGTGTTTCGGCGAAGTGTTTACTTCCGCACTCAGAAGACTCACATTTTGTTCTGCGCGTCGAAGCCTGTGTTTTGGTAAAACGTCGTGTCTCTTGTAATTACATGAAAGATGGTAAGATCGGGTTTCCTTTTCCCAGATGTGCTCCAGCGAAGATGTGTGTGTGTGTGTGTGTGTGTGTGTGTGTGTGTGTGTGTGTGTGACTTTGTGTCTTCTTGGTGCTGCTCTTGTAAAAGGTGTATTTTTGCACACTTTTAAACGGAATGCCTGAGTGGCTGCGTGACGCGCTTTTCTTTCGTCAATGCCTTTGTGAGAAAATAACATTTAAAAAACAGCTACATTCATAAATTGCATGTAATTAATATTTCATACACGCATCTGTTCCTTATCCAACAGTCTTCAGCAAAGCCAATGAAAGGTTGTGCTCTTGACAATGGAATCATATTCATCACAAAGTGGGTAAATAAATTGAAACGTGCGGATGAAAGTTTACAAGTTACGGTTATTTAAACCAGACTTATCATGCAAATGGTGAAGTTAAAAAAAAAAAAACCTCTGTATTTTTCTTGAACTCCTGAATGGCAGCTATAACTGCAGTTCCATTTTAACACCAGGCAGGCCGTGTGATTAAGTATTGGGTTCACGAAATCAAATAAACCAATCCAGTGTTCGGAAACTCTTCCTCGTCGAGGACGGTGTCTATTTCATAACATCCTTCTATCCGGCCTCTGCGATGAGCGGGGTCGGAATAGCTTCTCTGGGTGATGCGTTTGATGGTCAGATGGTTGGGATGACGATGCACCTTGCAGCTGGGTTTCCAGCTCTGGATAAGGGGACCACAAAAAAAAGTCTCGAGAAGAATCAATTGAAGTGTCAGGTTCCCCTGGAAGCTGCGGGACTCGTTCTAGACTTGGGCGAGGGCTGGTAATGTCCAGATAAATGTCCTGCCTGTCTGACTAACACCAGTAGTGACTCGGCAATTTCATCTGTTGAGTCCAAGATAGTCCATCTATTACAATGTCCTACATTCAACCAAACACTTGTAAGTATTTTACAGGCGGCCAAATGGTGATCACACTTAAAGAAGCTCTGACCATCTCAGAATCTTTATGTTTATGTTATGTTTATCCTGGGGTTATCAGGGTCCTGCATGAAGCAGTGACTTGATCATGTTACGGACCTAGAAGTCTTCTTACCCTGGACACAGCTTGACCATACACGTTTGGAAGTTTCCATTCATCAGCTGCGCCTCAAGCTAGCCAAAGGATAGAATATATCAGCTCGCTCTATGACCGGTTCAAAAAGTTGCATGACGCTGATGACATTTTAAATTGGCTCCCAAAAAAAAAAAACAACAGTACAAACCAAATGAAACCTTCTTCAGGTAGTCCTAATAGCAATCTATGAAGTCGGGTTGGTCTTTCCGGTCATACAATCGTCTCTCGCCACATCGCGCTTCGCCTTTGGTGGCCTCACTGTATCCCGGATTTTTACGTTTTTTCATCTCATATTATTTGCTGTTTTTTCGCTACAGCACAGGTTTTAGCGCTTTAAATGCATTTTTTCATATTTGTCACTTTCCGGTAAGAATAAGCATTTTCTAGGGTGGCGACTGACCGCAGCAAGGTGTTCTGTATCCCGGGCATCGTTCTCTGCATCTCCTGCGCAGAGCAAGCATTCAGCATCTTGACTCGTCCATTTCTCGTTCATGTTACTCTGTGGTGTCGAGTTTGTGTGAAGTATCCCTGAAAGTTATTCGTTTCTTTCAAAAACCCTACTGTGACGCCCAAACGCTCTGCACCTTCTAAGGTAGCTGGCACTGAACCCGAGAGACCGAGGGAGATCCCGAGGGTCAAAGAAATCGCGCAACTTCTCAACATGAAAAAGGAAGGGAGAAGATGTTGTTGAAATGACCTGTGTTTAAGAGTTTAAAAAGTGTTTAGGAGTAATGGAAGTGTTTATAAGAGTATAGGAAAGGTTGATAAGAGTGTGGGAGGGGTCGTAAAACTGTAACATATATATAGACAATCAAATAAAAATATGGTGGCTGCTTTGAGGGTTTTTGTCTCCAACGGCGGGTTCTTGAACGTAACCCTGCGATGAACGAGGGACTCCTGAACTCCAGTTACCGCTGCTTAAGTAGCAGCGGGTTATTGATGTAATTGAGCAATATTTAGACGTGGGAAGTCAAACGTCATGTTCCTGTTGATCTTGGCTTGACTTTGGTTAATAATGCTATTCATGTAACCAACGCCAGGAACCTGCTTCGATTTGACGGTTTCCCGTCTTGCTTATTTAGCTTTGATTTTGATCCTTTATGTAACTGAGGTTTAAGAAAGAAAGAAAAAAAAAAAGAAGGTAGAATCAGTGAACACGGTTCTGAAAAAGCCTGTAAGATCAGCAGTTGTGCTTTGAAACTATCCACTAGCCGTTTGATGATAAATTCATGAATCTGTGCCGGTGCTCCTTCCTACTGCCTCCTACTGCAGCCTGTAGGACCTCCGCAGTGGCCCATCTGCCTCCACCTGAATATTTGTCCTATATTCCGAACGAGCCGAAAGGCAAGCGAGGAAAAACGAACGTACCTGGGTTTATATTAAGAGCAAAGCTGTGAATTCATCTCAATCCATTATCGCCTTAGCCATGTAATAATTGCCATTTTTCCATGTTAATTAGAAGGGGCACCGCATGTGTGGCCACCCTGGGGCTCACAGCGTCGCCTGTTTAGATCTGCTTTAGCGGGGGAAATGCCAGTGCTTGCAAAGTGAAACGGGTAACTCGGCAGGGGGAGCCTCGCCAAAGGTTATTGGCGCTGCGAACTTCCCTAAATGTTGATGGGCGTGAAAGCATCGTGATCCGATAGTAAAGGCTTACGAACAAGCAGGGCTAGATTTGTGACTGTATCACCGCCCCGTCGTAAATTCAACGTATCCAATGGCGAAGACAAGGCTTTGAAAATCACGAAATAGGACATACCTGCAGTCTGAGAGGGAGCATCATGGTTTAAAGACCATGAGAAGTGCTAGAAGAGGCATAGCTAACCATGTAGCACCGACCATAAAGCTGTGTAAGATGCCGGAGAGATGGGTGGTATTTGTATAAACTGGAAGCGAGTAGAGAACGTAGTGTCCGTGTTTAGCAGGAAGTGGAAGTGGTGGCGTTGGCGGGGGTTGTTTGTCAGTGAGGGATCACTCGGGGATGGGAATATCCTTAGGTGGACAATTACGCTCGAGCAGAGGGAGGCTGTTACGCCGGGCTTTGAGCGCATCATTGCTTTGCAGCTCATTGACTCGGTGTGGAAGGTTGTCAGGGACACTGATTTGTGCCTAACCCTAAACATTGGATGTTGATGTAACCTTAATCCAGTGGAGAAACCCCCAGGGGTCACTCCACATGCTGGCTATTCATCAAGTTGAGGAGATGGGTGTTCATTACCCCTCTACTCATGCCTTTATTTAAGACTGAATGGGAGTCTTAAAGGGCATGGGTGTGTGTGAGTGTGTGTGAGTGTGTGAGTGTGTGTGTGTGTGTGTGTGTGTGTGTGTGTGTGTGGGACCGAATGCAAGGCTGTGGGATCAGATCCAGATTGAAGCGTACCTTGGCCAGGGTTGAGGTTCAGGCGTGATCTACAGAATCCATTTGAATCCTTTGGGAAAACCAGGCTGGTCTGAAGATGATACGCGATTGAAGGGAAAGGTCTCTCTTACTTCAGTTGTTTCTTAATTTTCATGCCTCTCCAATATCAGGAGTCCCTTCCAAACCCATCAATTTGAATTATTTAAATCATATTAATTTAATTACATGTTGAGAGTTTAAGGGCAATTTTACTTTTTCACGGAATTTAGCCACATTTTGATTCAAAATGATAAACCGAGTATATTCAATGTGAGCGTGATGGAAATTGAGGCTGAAAGAAGACCCAAGCACGGATGCTCGTTTGTGTGCGTGGGAGTGAATTTTTTAGACTGAATTTCCATCCCATCACGGTCTGGACGCGCCGCTTTATTCCAGATGATAAACAGAAAAGAGTCTAAATTTGAGATTCCCTGAACAAAGGGGGGGGACGGGGACGAAGCCGAAATGCAAACAGAGGAATCACTGACGACGGCGAGACATGGGACGCGATAATGAGCGGGAGACGAGAAAATCCAAAGTGTCAGATGAGCCCCCCCCACACACACACACACACACACACACACACACCAGTCAGAATGCAGCGCGTGTCTGTTCTCACGCCGACGCCGTCGCGCGACAACAAAAAGGTAGAGCGGGAATGTGACGCCGCCGTTTGACGCCTCCCAGTTTTTGGATGCAAAGTGTGCGGACTGAAGTCGATGGGGCTCCCAATGGGTGCCTTCACCTGCCACCGGAGCGGGTGAGAATTGTGGTGCCACAGCGCCATCTGTTGATGGTCGGAGGCAGCAACGCCTGACTGCAGCAACAGGGAGAGCCCCGACTAAATATTGAATTGACTTATTTGTTGCTGAGCCCCATTCATTGAGCTGAGGTCAGCTGGAATATGAGACTGTATGAACGTATGAAGGCGTGCCTTTGCGGAGGAGGTTACCTCCTGATGCACCTTCACTGCACGGATCTGCACGCAAGAGAGGGGCTTCCTTTAAACCGGGGGGTCTGAAATAAATGGATGCCAGCAAGTGTTTTACGTCGGAACCGCCATCAGATCAACGCTGAAAGCCACGTGACAGAACAGGAGCGGATGGGAATGGGAGTAAAATGTAAGTTTCATAAGCATCATGACATCATCGCCCATGCTCTGCAAAGCCTGCACTGCAGCTGCACTGCTCATTTTGGTTCGTTTTTTTTTTTTTTTTGCCTTCAGCAAGTGATACACCTGCTGAGGTGGATAATTTAGCCTTCGAGCTTTTTTTTTTTTTTTTTTTTCAACTCACAGTATTCTCCACCAAACGCGGGATCCATTTATTTTGATGCCCAAATTTTCTTCCCGATGTTTGCCGCGCCAGAAGCACCAGAGCGCAGATTGTTTTACCAGTCAGAGGTGGTTAAGGCGAACAATTAGTTCTTCTCGGACAAAATACTGACAGACCTCATTTTAGAGGCCTTTTTATTTGTTTTTCTTTTTGTTAGAGCCCTCTTATAATATTCATCATTCCAATATTGCTAAATCAGAGAACTGTGATATTGCATGTGTTCATCAATCAAGTATTAGCCGGATTTGCATCTCCTGACTCACGATACTCAACACCGTCATTGCTATCTCATTTCCTGTCTCCCTGCCTTCCTTTCCCTCTAATCCTCGTCCTTTCATTATCCGTCCCATTACCTCTCTTGTAGCAGGATGGACTTGTCACACAATGGTTTGTGTGAGGTTGCTCCATGATGAGCAGATTTCATGTCTATCCTGCGGCTACAGACACGTGGTCTACAAGGCTGTAATTGGGGGAGTAACAGGCACGTACTTTCTCTTCGCCCAGTTTTTCCCGCATAATCACCGGGTTTAATTTCTATCTGTAAATCATGGAGGCTGAAGAAAACCGTGCACGCACACATGCATTCATCACATTCTCACAAAACTACAGTTTTGACATTCCAGATCAATGGAGCCGGAGAGTCATTAAGCTCTTTTTCGGCTGCTCATTCAAGATTCGACGCACACACTCCGCCACGCGGGCTGATTGCAGAGAAAGTGACTCATTCCCTCACCGGTCAGTTATGAGCGCGGTAATGCCCTGAAATGATCGATCCGACCGAAGAACCCGACGTCCCCGGCCGGTGTGAAACAGAAGAAATCAATGCTTATTTTACCCGGCGGACGGCGTTGCACAAAGGCATTCGCGGACTCCTCGGCGTTTGTCTTATTAACAATGCAGAATGCTTCCCCGCCCGCCGTGCTACACACACACACACACACACACACGCACGTGCTCACATCCGTAAAATTCTCACCTGTTGCCCACAAAATCATTGCCGTTGATGAAGACATGAAAAATATCACGCAATAAAAAGGGGAAACTCAACGAATAAATTCAATCGGGGGCGTTAAATCACGTCACAGTTGTTGAATTGTCTTTTTTTTGGGGGGGTTGTCTGGATACAAAAAGGTCAAAGGGAAACGTGCTTTGGAGGATTTAGAAGATTCATAATTTGGCCTATAAAAGGTCTTTATGGCTTCATCTTCTCCGCCTGGCCGCCCCCCCCCGCTCACATTCCCCTCCTTGAAGGACTTTGAGAAGTTTGTTTCCTCCTTTACGCCCTTTTTTTTTTCCTCGCCGTGTTTTCGGTGACTTCAAAATGAAAACGCTTTTTATTATCGTCCTCTTTTCCTCTCAGAATTGTAAACAAAGATAAAACTTGTTGAGTCCATTATTTTAACAATCAATTCATTTTTACCATCTCTTTTTATTTTTCTCATCATCCATTCGTGCGTTATTGCGTTTTTTTTAATGCGCTTCCTGCACAGACAGGGAATAGCGCGTTATCTTTCCAATAGCTATAAGGAGAGCGGGCTTGAGGTTTCACCTCCGTCTCTCTCTTTCCTGCAAAATCTTCACCGGCACAATAAATTCAACGCGCCGATTCGTTCAAGCACGACCGAAGTGCAATGTGCTGAAAGACCGCGCCGTTAACGCCGTCGCGGATGCGCAGAAACCCGCAACGACTAATCACAATGTTGGAAAAAGAATTAGCTGGAATACGATAGGACTATTTGCGGAGCGAAGGAGAAAAGGAAAAAGCTCAGGGGTCGGGAGGACGCAGCCTCTTATGCAACAGGTTTCGTTGGACTAATTGAATGCATATGGAGTCCTCCCTCCTTCCCCTATCAGGCGAGGAGATTGAAATAACCGGCTGAGAATCCCAGACTCAGCCAGGCGCTCCCTTTGTCTTTCGCACTAATGGAAGCTTTACTCACTCGTTCTCCGCAAATGATTTTTTTTCGTTTTTTGCTCCTGGGATGTGGCCAAGGATCCGATCGGCAGGTTGACGGTTCAATTCCCTCTCGTCCGTACGCCGAAGCGTCGGTGGGCAAGACGCCGAACCCGGAGCCGCTGCCGCCGGTCGGGTCGGCGCCGAAACATCTCCGCCGCCATCAGCGTGTGAAATCGCTTCCAGCCGAAAGAACTCTATAAGTGGAGACCATTTAGCATTAAATCGCTGCTCATCTTCCGACACAATGCAGAAAATGGATTCTGAGCCAGTTTGGGTAAACTCGAAATTAAATCATCTCTAACGTGTTCCACGGGGAGGATGTTACTTCAAATAATGGTAACATTTCGGTAAAAATGTTCACAGTGAGGGGGGAAAAAAGAATTCCCTCAGTTTTAGGATGAAATGTTGCGGCTATGGATCTTGGATTACCGGCGGCTTATCATGAGCGGCGACGTCCTCCAAACAACTTTGCCACATAGAGGACAAATTCTCAAACACACTGCGCGAGTTACCCGACGTTTTACATTAAAACCTGTCGTTTCCGCGACAAAAGTGTTAAAAATAATGCCAGAGGATTCCTGAGATACTGAGTTAGAAAGAAAGGGATGTGTAGACAGCTCAAATTCACACACTGAGAAAAGTCATCAGAAAACGCTTGCCGGTGAAGCCGGGTAACGTTACCAGTAACTTTAAAATGAGAAAAAGGCGTAAAATACCGTAAAAGATTGCAATTTTTTAAAAGTGTGCAGCGGTGAGTCGGTCAGTGACGTCCATTTTGGAGTGTTATCCACAGCAAGGATTTACAGGCATGCTTCTGCAGCCAAACCTCTCCTCCTCCCCCGTCTGTCCACCGTTCAAACCTGTGAGGTGCCCACGTTACAAAACGACGGTGTGTGTGTGTGTGTGTGTGTGTGTGTGTGTGTGTGTGTGTGTGTGCATGTCTCCCTCATTTGCTAATCATCAGTCCTAATCCAAAATGTCATTCGGTCGTGGGATTACGTGATAGGGCAGAACCTTTCATCCTTATCTACCTTATCTGGCAGGCACACACACACACACACACACACACACACACACACAGACACACACCCACACACACATTTCTCGCACGTCCGAACCCAAGGCATCATTTTGCATTACCTTCCCCGGTGTCTTAGCCGGATGAGTCCCCTTCCTAACATTAACCCACTTTCAATAAAGAGGGCAACCAGCCGTGTTCCCAAAGGGACTCGTAACAATGTCGTGCCCGTTCATAGAGCCTCAGAGGGGTAATACACGCTGATCACGCCTAATATCCAAATCTGTGTAATCCAACATACCTAAAAAAAAAAAAAATTAAAAAAAAAAAGAGTAGAAACATCTGTAAACGAGTCATTTCGGCTTGTGCAAATTTCGGGGAAAACGGGAGGCGGTAAGAGCTCGAGGCAAAACAAGGGGAAGGCGGGAAGCGGGTCAGCAAGAAAACTGCTTAGGGGAGTCGAATTATTAATGGCTTGCAATTTTTTGTTGATCGCAAGGAGAACAATTCGATATCCCTGAAAACAACAACGGCGCACAGTTAAATACAGTATTCCCTCGTTTTTACCGACTCAAGTTTGTAAGAGTTACTTTTCTAAGGAGGGCGACGACTCTGGGCTGCTGAGTGGTTCATTCATTTAGGAACTGAATGAGTCGTTCATTTTGTGAGTGATTCATTGGTTGGGGAATTGACTGAGTCGTTCGTTGTGTGAGGAGGGGGGGGGGGGGGGGGGACTGAAAAAAAAAGCCTTTCCCCA
>CAAKHD010009720.1:24065-58538 GCA_901007705.1 Fistularia tabacaria | reverse complement strand
TATAAGCCTTATATGAAGGCAACACAGGTTGTAAGTGTATATTAGCTATATTTGCCTACTATCAAAATGACTAAGTAGTAGTCTTGTTTTTGAAGTCTGAAAATAGGTGCTCTGATATTTTGATGAATGAATCCTTCATGTCGTCACCATCCGTGAACGGTTTTCCACGCTTTGTTATCTCTCGGGTTGCAACAAAACTTGCAGCAGTAGTGGAGTTGGGAGATGCAATCCACTCCTTAAATCTACCTTTGCGCTCCTCTAATTTCTCCAGAAGTACTGCAATCGCATTTTTTCTCCCACTCCCAACTGGGTAGCCGGCTGCAAATTTAGCTTGTCTTCTCTGGAAATGTCTTTCCAAATTACTCTTTTTGTTGTTCGACAACTTCTCATTACAAAGCAAACATGCAAGCAATCATTCCGCATTGGCAATGAAAGAAAATAATTCGGTCCATTCTTCCTTGAATCCTCTGTTCTCATCAGCTATCTTTCCCTTTCTCCCTTTGAGGTCCTTGCCACACCCGCCGCTTTGTTTACAATAGCCACCTGCCTGGCACAGCGCCGTGCTGAAACGTGTGACGCTGCTATGACGCAAATCTTCGTTGACAGAAATGTTGAAATTAAATATTTATGATGCACATTTTTACAGCATTGGAAAACGTTAAGATGTTTGAACTCCTATAGAAACCATAATTAAAAAAAACACCCCACCATCCATTTTCATGCATTTTTGAAGAGGCACCAGGGAGCCGCTGGGGGCGCGCTAAAAAGTCGCGGGTTGCCGACCCCTGGGATAGGGTAACATGGAGGCAGATGATTCGCTGTAGCGACTTCTCAAGGGAACAGCCGGAAGGAAAAAGAGATTGTTGCCTCCACTGAGCATAGGAGCAGTGGGCGGAGCTGAAGTCCTGTCATTGAAGCGCAGCCGCACATCCATGAAGCAAGTGAAGATGGCGGCGACCGCTGAACGGAGCTTCATCGAGATATGCGGGTTTGAGCGGGAAACTGTTCCCCGGTACCGAGAGATTACCGTAAACCTTGGTGAGTTCAAAGTCGCGTTCTATCCCTCTCAGAAGTAAGCTGGTCCGTTTCACGAAGGTTAAGTAAATTTCCCTTTCCCCACCCTCGTCAACCGGCGTTCTGAGTTTACGCTGAAGGCAAACTGAACATGAAATCGACCCCTTTATTTTTTCACTCCTATCTCCAGTTTTATAATCCCTGATACAAATCACTGCCAAGGTAGCCGTCTTTTATGTGAATGAAGGATACTCCTAGATTTTGAGATTTTTTTTTAAAGCTTAAAGTCCTATCTTCATCTCGTAAATTCTCGTGACATTCACATTGATAGTTTCAACTTCCTTTTTTCCCGCAACAATGTTATATTCAAATGTTGTGGTTTGATTTACTTAAATAGAATTAAACTGCAACTATACTCAAAAATTTCCCATGAATATAATGCGTGGTTTGATTGACACGAGGAAATGTTTCAATGATTTTCAATGTACAAGAGTAGTCTATAACTCAAATTGCATGAGGGCCGCAGTGGTAGTGTCTGGGTGAGGCTGGGCCGCATCAAGAATTCCACCCAAAAAGTAGAACTGAATTAGAATAACAAAATAGATACATAAAAATAAGTCAGAAAATGAACTGTTCTTCAGAACATAGGCTGTTTTCATTTCCTCCTACTCCTTGCTGCCAGAGACTTGGCAGCGCTTCCTCTCACACAACTCAGCCATATTTGGTTTGAGGGAGGAAGCAACTGAAACCCCTCAGTATGGCTTTAAGATGCTCATCTTTAAGTTTCAGAACTTTGACTTATTAAAGTTTATTATGGAGAGGATCTTTTCACACAAGTAGGTGCTGCCAAAAATGCACATGATCTGCTTGAACATCCTGGAAAGCTCAGGGAATGTGTGGGGGCAATGCTTTAAAAAATTGTCCAAGCTTGTCTGTTTTTCAATGCACATCCCTAATCTTTGCTTTGAGTTCAGAATTGCTCTTCAGATCAATTAGCTCCATCTGAAGCACAGGGGGCATCTTAGACTTCGAAGGAGAAGAGGTCAGCAAAAATTTGAAAAGTGGCTCTGTGTGTCTTGAATTCTGCAAACCTGTGATCAAATTCTTCCTGTAGCTTTCCAATGGTATCAGCATAGTTTTCACCATGAAATGTTGTGCCAGAATCCATGAGTGCTTCGCATGCAGGAAAATGGCATAGGTTGGTCTGGGAAAGCTAAGCTTTCCATAACACAAGTTTTGTGGAGAGTGCATTGTCATTTGTAACACTGACAAGTTGGCCCTGGCCTTGTAACTTCTTATTCAGTATATTTAGCTCCTGTGTGATGTCCTCAAAAAAAAAAAGTCCATTAGCCATTTGGGATCACTTAGTACAGGAACAGGCACCCTATCCCTAAAATCTTTAACCTCTGCCTTTAACTCAAAAAACCTCTTCAAGACCTCCCACTTGCTTTGCCAACGTACCTCTGAAGTAGAGCACATCCTCATTTGTTGACTCCATTTCCTCTAAAAATGTGCAGAACAGCCTGTGCTTTAAACCCCTGGATCTGATATGGTTGAACTTCACAATGTCAGACATCACATTAAGCTTCAGGCATTTGCTGCAAAGGGCCTGTTGATGGATAATGCAGTGCAGAGCAATGGCCTCTTCCAAGCCTTCCTCTTTCAGTTTTCTTTGAACAAGTGCCACCAGTCCATTTTTCTTTCCTGTTATTGATGGCACTCCTTCGGTTGTTATTCCATTAAAATGCTTCCATTGTAAGCCAGCATCCGCAATGGCATCACACAGCTGGCGGAATATCTCCTGACCAGTGGCCTGGTTATATCATTGGATTATTGTGAGCAATTCCTCCAGCGCCTCAAAATTGTCATCGACACCACGGACATGAATTGCGAGCTGCGCAGTGTCAGTGACGTCTGTGCTCTCATCAAGAGCGACAGTGAATGAATGGAAATGTCTTGCTTTTTCATGCAGTTGATCATAAATATTACCTGACATGTCAGAAATGTGCTCTGCCACTGTGTTGGCTGAAATGCTGATCCAATGATGTTGGCTAATGCAAACTGAACCTTTTTTTCAGGGCAGACTATACTTGCAGCCTGTAACATGCACTGTTTGATGAACTCGCCATCTTTAAATGGCTTTCCTCCCTTAGCAATCATCTCACTCAGCACGTAGCTGGCTTTGACAGCCATATCACTATCTTTGCCTATTTTTTTTAAAAATCTTGTTGCCTCAGTATACATTACTTAAGTTTGTTGACTCGCTCCTGTCGCTCATTTCCCATGTATTTAGCATACACCTCCATTTAGCATGTTTAGTTTAGTAATAGCATTTGATGTTATATTCTTTGTGCACTGCAAGTTTATCCGTGCATATTAGACACGACTGGATGCCTCTGTTCTCAACAAAAAAATAATCCGCCTCCCACCTCTCCTGGATTTGCCTTCTTCTTCTTTTCCTTTCGGCTTTTCCCTTTCAGGGGTCGCCACAGCGAATCAACCTTTTCCATCTAACCCTATGCTCTGTATCCTCCTCACTCACGCCAACGACCTTCATATTCTCTTTCCTGGATGTGCCTGTGCTCATTGCCAACCTTTCTCTTTATGGCAGGTTTTGAAGATGACATGACTGGGGCTGGGTGACAAGATTTTTTTTTTTTCTTCCACTTGGTGACAGTCCTGAAACATGCCACATTTTAGTGATGTGCGAGCCCTGAACAAATCGTTCAAAACTCATGAGTCATTTAAGTAACTTATGATGGGTGACACACTCAGTGACTCAAATCGCTCACAAGCACGATTCTTTTTGGTGAGCGACTCATAAAGACTCGAGTCAGTAGAAAGAATCGCATTTCCCATCACTATTACATTTCTAATTCGTGTTGTCTTCATGTGCCTAAGCTATTGTAGCCCACAAGTATTAAAAAACATAATACTTCCAGATGCATTTCAGAAAAAAAGGGCACACTGAGCCATAATGAATTGCTGTTGCAGCAGCAGATCAGATGGTAATTCCTTAGAGAATATATAAAGGTTACCCACAGGGTATTCTTCAGAGCACTGCCACATCACTGCTTTTCATGATCTAGGTCTGAATGTGGTTTTTATGACATTTAAATGTATACATATATGTGTGTGTGGCTGTAAATACATTTTTCTCCAGTAACTGAGAGTTGACAGGAGTTTACATTTGAATCTGTGTTCTTTCTGCAGGCCTATGCCCTCTACATGGGGCAGGGAAATTACCAGACACAGCTGGAGCATACCATTATGAAGACAGTGGGAAGCTGCTTTCAGTCACAAGCAATAGATTCATTCATTGGTATGGACAAAACACCACACACACACACATTCGTCAAACATTAACCCATTACACCGTTGCCCTCCAAACTTCCAACTCCATTTTGGAATGGCTAATGAGTGGATTAATATAGTAAAACATTGAGCCCTATTTTTCTTTCTTTTCAACAAATGCAATCTTTTTGCCATCATTAAAAAAACATGATTTAATAGATCTTTATGTGTCATTAAAAACAAACCACTAGAGCCCCTATCAAATGATAAACTCAAACCTGATATGAATCCGGCTGTACCAAAATAGTAATTGTCCATGCTACCATATGTCAGACTAAGTTTGACTGGACATCAAACAGGCTTAAATCAACCAGTTGATCATAGTCATGTTAATCGAAACTAAGACACAACACTTTCTCAGTCTAGATATACAAATGAGTGTTTATGTTGAGGTTAATCAAGTGACTGAAGTAAAATAAAAATAGCTGCTCTCTGCAAAATCCTATTTTTGCTAAAAATACCAATCTCACCAAACCATATATAACTAGAAAAGCAAACAAATTTTGGAACTCCATCTAAAAAGGAATATACTGTAAGTCTCCAGAACGAAATGGGTATAATCTGAGTGGTACAATTTTTATTCCAAAAGCCACATTGGCCGGTTCCTAAATTCTACCAGACACCATTTTGCCATTGCACCTTTGTATATCATTTATTTGTGTCTGATATTTGACCTCCATTTTAAAATAGCAAAAAATACACAGACACACAAGTTACAGCTTGTGGCTTGTTTACACCGCCCCCATCTTTCTGGAGTTCTGCATCACTCTTAGTCACAGCATCAGACGGACAGCAACTGTAGAAGTCTGGAGTGGCAGAGAATCATGTTAGTCTGGTGCAGGGCATGTATGCTAGCTGTGAAACTGTGGTGAGGTGTGCTGTAGGTGTAACAGAGAAGTTCAAGGTGGAGGTGGGACTTCATGGGGGATCAGCTCTGAGCCCCTCCTTTTTTGCAGTGGTGATGGAGAGGCTGGCAGATAAGGTTAGACAGGAATCTCCATCGACAATGATGTTTGCAGATGGCATTGTGATCTGCAGTGAGAGCAGTGAGCAGGTTGAGGAAAATCTTGAGAGGTGGAGGTATGCTCTGGAAAGGAGAAGAATGAAGGTTAGTCGCAGCAAAACAGAACATGTGTGTGTGAATGAGAGGAACCCGGCTGTAGCGGCGAGGGAGTGGAGATCAAGAAGTTGGAGGATTTCAGGTACTTAGGGTCAACAGTCCAGAGCAATGAAGAGTGTGGAAAAGAGGTAAAGAAACGGGTTAAAGCAAGTTGGAATGCGTGGAGAAAAGTGTCAGTGGTACTATGTGTTACAAGGATATCAGCCAGAATGAAAGGAAAGGTCCTCAAGACAGTTGTGAGACCAGCGATGCTATATGGTTTGGAGACAGTGACAATGACGAAAAGACAGGAGGCAGAGCTGGAGGTCGCAGAGATGAAGATGATGAGGTTCTCTTTGGGAGTAACGAGGAAGTATAACATCAGGAATGAGTCCATCAGAGGGACAGCACATGTTAGATGTTTGGAGGAAAAGGTCAGAGAAGCCAGACTGAGATGGTTCAGTTATGTACTGAGGAGGGAGGGTGAATATATTGGTAGATGGATGCTGGAATTTGAGCTGCCAGGCAGGAGGTCTAGAGGGGGACCAAAGAAAAGTTTCATGGACGTTGTTGGAAAAAATATATGATCATGTTATCACGATGTTACTCCTTACTCTTTGTAAGTTCTGTCTTTTTACCTGAAGTATTAAAAAGCAGGCAATTGTCTCATAACATTCCTGCTCTTATCTACATATGCTGCATACAATGGTTGATGGATGGAGGTTTACTTTAGAAGAAAGGGGATGTACAGCACCAAGACCGAACATCATTATATGAAGAGTGAGAAAAGCTGGAGGCCAGCCAGACAGACAACAAACACAAGGCGCCGCGCACTGGCAGCTGGAGGGAGGATGGTGTCAGGCGGTACCTGGAGATAACCATGGCGGCACAACACTGTCTCATTATAATGTTGTAAATCTCAAAACGTTGTTGTTGTAAAATTCCCCACCCCTTAGAGCTGCAAAACACCCTGTAACTAGGGACCACCCTAAGGAAAAAAGGAAATAAAAGAAAGGTACGGAGAGATGTGCGCCAGAGCGGTGGGAGAGTGTTACTGGGCACGTCTCCTTCCGTTCTCCTTGCAAGTAAAAGAGTACTGTTGTCCCTTGTCTTCTCTCTGTGCAGGTATGCAATGATGTTTGAGGTGCTTTAGACCTGACAGACGTAGTGAGAGAGGACATAAAGTTTGTTGGTGTGAGAGAGGGGGATACAGAGAATAGGGTTAGATGGAGAAGGTTGATTCGCTGTGGTGACCCCTGAAGGGAAATGCCAAAAGGAAAAGAAGAGGAAGAAGATATATTGTTTCGTTGTAGCTTGTTAAACAAGATCTATACTGTTTATATATTTTTTACACTGTTTATTATTTATTTTTAGTTTTCTATTTTTGACTTTTGACTATTTTTGACTTTCTCGTACTGTCCACTTTCTGCTGTGAGTGGTTGAAATTTTCCCACTGTGGGACAATTAGAGGAATATTCAATTCTAACTGAAGCTTTCCTGTCTTTTTGAATCGTCAGGTCAACATCTGGTGACACTGTGCAGCTGATGGAGACATCACTGGATGTCAACCTGCTAAACAATGCCATTAGATTGCGTATAACCAACTGCATACTGCTGCCAGGGGGCGTGGCCATTCAAGAGACATCTAGCCATGTCATCATCCTGCTCACCACAAATCAGAGTGTCCATTGCATACCACTGCCGCATCCTGCACGCATGTATCGCAGTGTAAGTTACAAGTACAAGCATAGATACACGTACAACTAAATTATCTTCTCCCATCCTATGTACACATGTGCAGATACACATTAGTACGAGCAACATTCAGACTGGTATGGGCAAATATATAACATGCCTGTGTTAGATAATGCCTAGTAGTTTGACTATGGAGCCCCTTGATGAAATATCTGTTATGAAGCTATAGAAATACATCGTTCATCAGCATTTTATATGTGCAAACATGAAGCATAAACCTGTACAAATGATAGCAGTCATAAACATAGGCACAAATGTAGCTTTTGTAAACATTCTCATGTGACGTACACCCACATGCATGTAATTTGCTGCTTTTTGTTGGCAGGAGATGGGTACAGAGCTCCACATGCAGTCGGTCTTCACTGATGTGGCAAAGCTGAATCTGCAAGATGCATCCCACAGTGCTGTCATCCCAAGCATGTTGTTTAACACAGGAAATCATATGGGAAGTCTAAATTCTGCCGCTGCCTGGGTCTCTCACCATGGGGATGCTCACTATGCCC
Organism: Fistularia tabacaria; assembly: GCA_901007705.1. Classification (NCBI taxonomy): domain Eukaryota; kingdom Metazoa; phylum Chordata; class Actinopteri; order Syngnathiformes; family Fistulariidae; genus Fistularia; species Fistularia tabacaria. The sequence goes on along the minus strand of CAAKHD010009720.1, from coordinate 50,813 downwards.
TGCCTTCGCCTTCAGGGGGAATTATCATTGTCACACTTCCACTGCAAGGTATGCCCTATGGTTGTAAATGCCATTGGTATGATGTTTATTACTGGTATCTGTCACCCTCAACTAGTGTGTACATATGTGTGTAGGGGGAAATGTGGCTGTGGTGGAGCTGAAGCAGAGCTCCATGATGCAACGTCTGTCTGACTGGATGCCAAGTGCCATCTGGGGAGATACCAGTCCAGCAGACTTGGTCCTTAGTTTGGCTGTCAGGGAACTCGAAGAGGATTCCTTCATCTTCACACTTTGCCAGGACTTCAAACTCCGTGTGTGGTCTTTTAGGGTAAGCTGATCAATTCATCAACCACCTATTATTGCTCAGTCAGCCAACAACCTAACATTTTTACTGTAATGTTTTGGTATTTCACTAAAGGTTTGTGTCAATGTTTGCTTCTTTTCATGCATGTGCAGGAGCAGATGTGTCTGATGGAGACAGACATGTTAGACTACATGCCAGCCTGTAAGGGCCAGAAGAATTTGTCTGGTCATTGTCACCGGCTACGCCTTGCCTTTTCCTCCACTGCTGGCCTGTGCGTAGCTGTCTACCTTGGCTTGCCACAGCAGGGACAGTTTGTGATCCTCCAGCTCGCGGCTACAGACACACATCATTACAGTCTGGACCATATGTCTTCACTCTTCTCCACACAGGTATGAGTTGCTGATGGCCCAATCTTAGATACTATAGGCTGGTTGTTTTAAGGTAATTTCAACAAAAACACCCATACAATTTTCTTTAACCAATTTCTATTATTCTAAAAATTATTTTATATCATTGCGATCTCTGATCCTTTCTAAACCTATAGGTGAATCTGATAATGATGAAATGTGTGTGTCCAATAGGAGACTCTGGTGGATTTCACACTGACATCCACAGACATCTGGGGTGTGTGGGTGGATGACTCGAACATAACTGTCATCAAGTACATCAATTTTGAAGAGTAAGTTGACTCGCTCTGCTCATCCATTAATTGGTTTTCTATGAACTGGCTTAACTGGATTCTTAGAACATTTCATCCAACAGGCATCTTTTGCCCTGACTGGTGATAGTGGGCCAAGTATACAATAATAGGCGGTCTGTGTCACGAAGACTGACAGGTTGCTTTAGTTTGATTCCCTCCACCTGAAAAATCCTAATGTGTTATGAGAGGAAGATTAGGATTAAAAGAATAATCACTGATATAAATTATGAGCTGTCAGAACCTGCATTATGTTTATGAAAGGTCAGTAAGGTAAAGGTTTAGAAGAAGGCACACCAAAGGCCTGAAGGACACATTTCAATTTTATACGAATCCTAACTGGACTTGGTGACCATGGATAAGATAGTACTATATTGATCTCCATAGGGGAAATTCGATTATCACAGCAGTGCAACAATAACAATATCAATAAATATGGATACAAATCTAAGTAGCAAACAATTAAAAGGATGAAGACAACAACAAGGATAAGAATAGATAACAGAATGGCAACAACAAGGATAAAAATAGACAACAGAATGGCAGCAACAAGGACAAAAAAAAAAATTAAAATCGATAAACAGGATGAGGATGGAATGACCACAACAAGGACAAAAATAAGTTAGAGTGACAGCAACAGGGATAAAAGTAGACAACAGAATGACAACAAGGATAAAAAAAATAGATAATAGAATCAAGGATTAAAAAAAAAAGTAGATAATAGAATTGTCAACAACAAGGATAAAATATAGATAAACGGGATGAGGTTATGGCATGTTGGAATGAGTGAGGTAGCGAGGTAGTGGGAGCACAGACGCACCTCCGGTCAGTCAGAGTTATGAGTTGTGTGCTTCCCAAACTACTGTTATATATTCTAATGGCCGTGGGCACAAAGGAGCATCTGAAGCGTTCATGTTCTGCACCGGGGTTGGTTGAGCCGTTGGCTGAATGAGCTGTCCATCAGCCACAGCTCGTCATGCAAGGGGTGGGAATCATTGTCCAGGATAGCTCCCAGTTTGTCTTTCATCCTCCCCATAACCAACGATTCAAGATTATCCAAGTTCAGTCCCACCACCGAGCGGGCTTTCCTCACCAGCTTGTTGAGCCTATTGACCTCACCAGTCCTGGCACCGCCCCACCAGCACACTATAGTGAAGAGGAGCATGCTGGCTACCATAGACTGTGAGGAGGTCTTGAGCCCGTTACAGACACGAAACAACCTCAGTCTCCTCGGCAAGAATATCCTGTACTGACCCTTCATGTAGAAGGCATCTGTGTTGTGTAACCAGTCCAGTTTATTGTTAATGTGGACCCCAAGGTACTTGTAGGAGTCCAGTATCTCCACCTCCTCACCCTGGATAGAGATTGATGTCACCTCCGATTCTTCCTAAAGTCCACAACCATCTCCTTGGTCTTGGATTTGTTGAGTAGGAGGTGTCTCTGGTTACTCCACTCAACAAAACTTGCAATCAGACCTCTGTACTCCTCTGATGTGAAGAGGAATGGAGACAGGATGGTACCTTGGGACACCTGTGCTGCATACCATGGCCTTGGAAACACAGCCATCCACCCTGACATACTGTAGCTGTTCTGTGAAGTAGTCCAAGATCCAGGCAGTGATGTCAGGGTGAAGTTGAAGGAGGGTGGGTTGGAATCTGTTCAAGGCACTGGAGAAGTCACTATGACTCTCACACTGCTTCCTGTTCCCTCCAAATGGGATAGAGCCCTGTATGTGAGGAATATGATGGCATCCTCCACACTGATGTGGTGCCTGTATGCAAACTGCAGAGGGTCCAGGGAAGCAGATAGCCGTTCCTTCAGGTGCTGGAATACAAGCTTGTCAAAGGACTTCATGACATCTGACGTTAGTGCCACCGGCCTGTAGTCGTTGAGAGCACTCAGACGTCCTTTCTTAGGTACTGGGACAATGCCCCTCTGTGGCTCGCTGGGGTGACATTGGGGGTGCACACAGACACGTTCACAGTGATATCACCGGGGTTACACCATTTACTGTTAACGAGGTCAGCAAACCCCCCTCTTCTCTTCTTGCCGCTCTGCCTGTCCCAGTCCGCACTTCATCAGTGTGAAGCCGGGCAGATTGATGCCGCTGTCCCAACTGTTCACCTAAAGCCAGGTCCCTGTGAAGCACAGCATGCTACATTCCCTGTAGACATGCTGGCTGTCGGCCAGGGCTGCCAGTTCATCTGATTTGTTGGCAAGCGACCTCACGTTCCCCATGATGACCGAGGGCAAAAAGGGCTCCTGTCTCTCTCGGTCTGCTCTCTCAACTTTGCGCCAGCTTTCCTCCCCCGGCAAGTGCTCCTCCATAGCTCCTCTGGGATGTGCGGAGCAGGGAGTCTGGCATCTCAAGTTGGACGAGTTCCTCCCAAGTGTGTGATCATTTTTATCCAAGTTTGCAAGGAGAACACTGTTGCATGCAACACAGTGTGCTGGAAAAACAGTCTCACACTCAAAAGAGGAGTTGACATATGAACAAATAAATACAGCAAGAGAAGAAAGAGAGGTAAAAATGGTTGAAGTTGCATTGACAGGCAGCCGTCTTCCAGCGCCATCTTGGAAAATAAATGCAAGGTGAAGAGAAGAAAACCTCATTGTCATTGCTGTGGTTGGAATGTTTCAGAAACTCGAGGATTTTAAGCAAAAATCTTTTTCAATACTATTTGCAGCCTGTTCATTCAAAGCACCACATGCTTTTCACCCTCTAATTTTACTAATCAAATGGTGACAAATGGTTTTTCTCACTGCCTGTGGGCAGAGCCTGTGGGCTAATTCAGTGGTTCTGGCGTGGATGGACCCATACCTCGTCAAGTAGAAGGCATGACATTCAGGGCGGCACTGGTCTGCAGGGTGTTGTGGACTTGTTTCAGACAGTGAATTCAGTGATGCAAACCTTCGGTTTGTGCTGTGATTCCAAAGTATCTATTTATTAGCTGATAAATGGGTATTAATTTGGAAACATAACGTAGCAATGACACGGTTTTTAATCATTGAGGGCCTAACCTTTTTAGGCTGAACTAATATGCTTTTTGAATGAAATATCTTTCGGAGTTGTGCACAGTTGGTCCTTCTCCGATATTCCCACATACTAGAAAGTGTTGTCTCCACGTCAGCATATTTTTTTTCAAAACAGTAACTCAGCAGGTCAGTGGAACCAGGTGTTTGTTCAGCCTCCACCTGAAGAGGAAGTCCATACTGGAATGGACACAGACCCCCGTGTAAGAACCTTTTGACATGGTACTTGTTAGCTGGAGGGGAATATCCTGTATGTTTAATTGTGCTTTCATTTTATGTTTTTGAAATAGGAGACATACCTGGAGGTGCTTTTCTCTCCTCTGCGCTTTGCTGCATCAGCCATAACCAAATCACTACAAGTGAGAATCCACTTGCCTATGCTTCTTTGGTGCTCAAGGCCTAATAGAAGGACACATCTTTTTATCAACAGTACAGTAACCGGGTTCTGAAATTATTGTTTGTGTTGCCAGATCTACCGACGAGGCTCTGAAAGCATGGCTGATCTATCCTGGGAAGGTTTGAAGAAGGAGGTGACCGTTGCAGTGGAGAGTGAGGTGAATTAGAGTGATGTGGTGTCATTCAGACCTCCAACAACAGACTGATATCATGTTCTTGTGTTTTTAGATACAGAGCAGCATCACAGAGTTTGAATTCTCCCAGGAGGACTATCGCCAGCTCCAAGTGGAATTCTGGTCCAAATTCTATGCTTGCTGCCTCCAGTATCAGGAAGTTTTCGCCTCTCCGCTCGGTCTGAGTGTCAGTGCACACACTGGAATGGTCTGCCTGCTCAAGAAGGTAAACTTTCCAGTTAATTATTCATCTGGTAATTTTAAAGTAACAAAATGGTGTTTAAACATGACTATGATCAAACACATGTTGATTTCTGTCAGTCACGTTCTCTTATCCGCATGAATGGACAGAAGCAAAATTGAATAATTCAATATAGAATCATGTCATTTGGTCAAAATTGGTACAGGTTGTTTTTTTTTCAATTTATTATTAGTCCTAAAAAAGAGCAAGACATCAAGACTCACTGACAACGCAAGTCTAGATGTACTCAACATGACAGAAATACATATTAAACCATTTACATCAAGAAATACAATAAATATGGCTCACTAGTTCAAAGCATACAGTGTGAGAAGAAGTTCAAGATTAATCAGCTAAACATGGTCTATCTTGTGATTTCATATCTTGCACATTACAAGTCATGGTTTGCACCTAATAATAAACCAGATGTGCAGCTGGTTTATTATTTTGCATGATGTTGCTTTGTTTAAACAGTAAAATTACTGCTTGCTTGAAAGTGGCATTTCTTGGTGTTTTATGTACAGTGTAAATCCTGCTGATTTTGAGATGTTTGTATTCCAGGCTTTTGTTTCCTATCTGCTACCGTGTTCTGCAGTGGACCATCTCTACTTGTCGTGCAGTGAGTATCTGCTGTTGGATGATGAGACCCTGCTAACAGATGGTAAGAGTCAAATCAAGAGCTACTCAAACTCTAGCGCATTTTACATTTTGATTGCCTTGTACCAGTCAGTGCCAAATTAAAGCTTGTATCAGATTACAGATGTCATGTTGCTTGGATATCAACAAATGGATTTGAAAGATTTATTGACATTCGGATATTGATATCACACCTCACATGTGGGTTATTCCTCTAGAGATTAAAGTAAGCACTGTATTCATGAATACTTTTTTTTATTATTGTGATTTTTTTTTTATTTTATTTATTTTTTTTTTTAGCAGGAGGTTATGGGTTGCACATTTGTCTGTCTCTTTTTTGGGGCTTTTTCTCAAATATGTTATTGTATATTACCTGCTGAAAATATCTGCTATATAGGCGTATATTATCATTTTCTATTTCCATTATTAACACGAATGCAATGTCTCTGCTGGTGCCCTCCCTTTGTTACTGTTTTTATTTTTTAGTTTATTTATTTGTTTATTACATATTGTTGTTGAGCATTTTAGGTTTTGTCATTTCTCACAACAAATGAAGGAACCTGTTTCATTTTTGTAGTGACCTTCAGAATGGACTTTCTTTCACAGAATGGGATCTTCAAAGAGTATCCTGCCCTATGAAATCTTATAGTTGTTTTTTGTGTGTGTGTTCTCAGACCTTGAGTTAGGCCAGGATGTCCTGCAGCTAGTTCGGTGTTTACGATTGGTCAGTGATGCGATTTCAAGTGAAATGGCATACAAAATGGAGAAGTCTCTTGAACATGTGGAGGCACCTGAGAGAATGGCAGAGCTGATTCTCGAGAACATACTCTCAACTGACTGGTCAGTAACCTGTAGTGAAAAAACAAAATTCTGGAATGTCTTTAAAATTGAAGAAACATTTCCTTTTATGTGTCTATGAAGGTTCTCAGTCCACCAAGTCATGGTCAATCATTGTCAAATCTTGTTTTCTCCTGACGATGTTTCAACTCCCATCTGAGAGGCTTCTTCCGTTGTACTAGACCAGGAGTGGACAAACTTTTTGACTTGGGCCACATTGGGTTCTAAAATTTGACATAGGGGCCTGGCAAGGAGAAAATGGATTGGGTGTTTGTGTGAACTAATACAGTGCACTCATAAACCTCAGAAATGCATAGAAATAGTGTGAAAATCCAGATTTCCTGTCAGACAATAAAACTGAGTTATTATTTTCAAAAATGTATTAAAAAAAAAACTATGCAAAATGTATATCATCTAGTGACAAAATAGACTCAAAAACTCTGAGGTATTTTTTTATTTACACACTGATAAAAGTAAAATAAGATGTTTTTGTTTCTTTTTTAGATTTAAATTAAGAGAATATCTCAATACTGAGGACTCCATTGTCAAAAACTCCTAAGTTATCTTAAAGCTGTTATCAATTCCTCGGTTAAAATTTGTAGCTGAGCTTTGTTTTTTATGTCGTTACTGTCATCCAGTCCTGGTACATAATTTCATTGATTTTTGCCTTTTTGTATAACTTGCCAGTTATATCATCATCAACCAGTTCCACAGAACTGATCTTTTCAAATCTGCTTTTACTCTCCGTATATAAGCAATTTGCTGTCTCTACCATGCATTCTTTCAAAAACTCCACTTCAGAAAAGGTTTGCTGGCTATGGCCAATTTGCATATCAGCTAAAAACCCGCCTTGGTACTTGACTCTTGAATTCCAGTTTGTCTGTGGAATTATTTTTTTTTGCTGAGTCTGTAAATTAGCAGTCAACCTCTCTGCAGTAGCTGCCCATTCTTGGGTTGACTGTTTGCTAGCCTAGTTGGGTGCTTTCTGGATATAGTGACAGCTGATAGTGTTTTTTTTTTTTAAACTTTAAAAATCACTTGGCATATCAGACATATGGCCGTCAATATACTTCAGTGATGATATTTTTGTTGTCCACGTCTTCAGGACACTGGGCGTTTGTTTTCCACTTTTCTTTGGTCTGCTCATTTTTACAAAAAGAAAGTAATACGACGCATACCAGTGAGGTTAATGTGTATAGAGTGCGCTATCTACCGGTGAAATGCGGGCAATGCTCACACAAGGCAAAATGATCAAGATTTGATTATTATATAATTTAATATCATGTGACAAAATTTGGTTGTCCATATACAGTGGAACCTTGACTTACAAGTGCATCAACTTTTCCGAGATATGAGTCGTCAGTCAGTCTTTTATTTTTAATTTTTTTGCTTTGTGGTAAGAGCAGAGATCCAAGTAACGAACAAGCAGGATGAGTGTTTGAAACTGATGAGGCCTCTGTCCATTAAGTGTCATTTAAAAAAAGTCAGACGCGCTGGACGGCACTAGGTTGCTCAGCGAAAGTCATCAAAAAACATGTGCGAGGTGTACGTGTTATCAACTTGTCCATGAAGAGATGGAGAAGTTGTTGGTGAGATACAGAGAGCTGTGAGATGGCATGTCAAATTGACGGGGATTTGGTGCAGCAGACGCTAGCATTGGAGTAGTCATTTGAAGCCTGTCGGGGATGGTTTATTTTAAAAATAGAACCGGCATTCATTCCGTCACTAAATTAGGTTTGTGATGAATAGTTTCACAGTATGGAAGTTAAATTTAGCGATCCATTTAACATAGTAGTGAGTAAGGTAAGTTAAGTGAAAGACCACAAAATGGAAAAACTCCCCAAACCTCCTCTGCTGCTGTTGGCATCTAAGTCTGATCTTCAAGGTAAATACACTCGATAAAACCAGTTTATTTATTTACATTGTCTTTTATTATCTATTATCTTTTATTGATTAGCTGTTATTTATAATGTACAATTTTCTTATTTAAAAACATTTTTTTTATTTTTATATCCAAGCAAATTGAGTTACGAACTCTGTCACGGAACCAATTAAACTCATAAGTCAAGGTATTACAGTAACTGTTTTAAAAGATTTTTGAATTCATGATATTTTGTGATTACATGTTTATTTGTTTTTTACTCTCAGATACTCCTAGGGTCCCTTCAAGTACCACCAAGGGTATATGTATCCCCATTTGAGTGCATTAGGTCTTCATCTGCTCCTAACATTCCTTTGTGTCTGCAGTGAAAATACCATTGAGGAAATCCAGAACAAATTGCAGGATATTCGGAACCCAACAGCAGCCATGATGGTTCTTCTCCGAGAGATGGACCTAGAGACAGACGCTGAGGTCGTTGGCGAAGGTCTGCTCACACCTGGTAGGATTTTTTTATGTTCGTATTTTAACGAGTAAAACAGACCACACTTTGATCACAACTATGGAACAGCTGATTTAATTTTCAATCAAATTTGCTTATCAGTTCACTAATACAGTGTAATTGTCGTCTACGTCGGTAGTGACCTGGCCCACCACAACCAATTAGGCCTCCTGCCTGGCAGTTCCAACCGTAGCATCAATCTACCAAGTTTCATTGTCCCTCCTCTGTAAAAATCCAAACTGTCTCAGTCTAGCCTCTCTGAGTTTATCTCTAAAACATCTAACATGTGCAGACTGCCAAATGCCAGTCTATAATAAATAGAAAAAGAATGGATTTTGGAAAAAGAAGTTAAATATCACAAATGGATGGATTTTGACACTGTTGCAAGGGCAAGTCGAGGGATGGTTTTCCATTTGTAACTTTTGCCCACAGATATTATAAAAAATTGACTAAGCATCTCCATGCTGACTGTTGTAACAAAGCTATCCGACACAGGTTATCAGATGATGTTGAGACTGGAGGCAATCAATACTATCAGTGCTACCCTGCTTGGGAATCATGGAACACAATTATTACAAACTACTTTGCCCTCCCTGACTAAACAGCCTTGAATCTTTTTAAAAAGTCACAAATCAGATAAATTGGGTGCTGATGTAGCATAACATAAGTTGGGCCAAATGTTAGTAATGAACTTCATCATACCCTGAATCCCTTTAAAAGATATAATCATAACTTTGTATTTAAGGAATATGAATCCATACTACGGACTCTTAAAAGAACACAGAAGCTCCAAAACTTTGTACAGGGATTTCATAGTGGTATTCCAATTGTAAGGTTTTTCTTGGTGTTTTTCTGGCAGGTCAGACTCTGAATATGCGGATCAACCTGTCTCAGCTGTATGGAAGCAGCTCTGCTGTATCTCTTGTCTGTCAGGCTGTCACACACATGGCCATGACCAGGGTGCTGTTCTGCCGTGACCTGCTCATACTGCAGAAACTCCTCCTGCGCTTTGGAGGCAATGTACACATATGGCATACGTAACACACTCACATCAAACTCACACTTAATGCTTACAGTCTTCATATGTAACACTGACATCTGATCAGTTGATCATAACAATGAACAATAAAGTACTATTTACTTTTGTAAACTGGTTGAACAAAATTTAAAGACATTTATTTGTTTCCCAAAGCCAAAGGTTATATCCTTTTGATATCCTTTTTGATGGTTTAAGACACAAATCTGTGTGGGTTTCTGGGATCCTCAGGTATTTCTTGATGGGGGAGCTCAGCTACTGCAACTCCAGCAGGACTTGATTCCTCGGAGCTCCCACCTCCTGTCATCATACTTCCTGCTAAGACAAATCACTCAATGTCTTGTCTCCCCTGTTCCTGTGGACACCATGTGAGAATGCACACAAACATGCATTTTAAACCCCCACCCCACACCCATCCTCAGAGATTGAAACACATTTGATATGCTTGTAATGTTTGATGATCTCCACTGATAGGCTGAAGTTTGAAGATATCAGATCAGTTTTACACCTACTCATGGCATCACCTTACCTTAATATACCATATTATGTGCAGTGTCCACGTACTGCTAGGTTTCACTATCTCGTTGGTGTAACTCCAAAGAAAATGTGTATAAACTAACATTGATTATTACATTTGATCATTTTTTTTCCACCAGAGACACCAACCTGAAGCACCTCACTGTGTTAGAGCTGTCTGACTCTCCAACTCTTACCAGCAACACAACAGGTGGGCAAGCTTTTTGATACTCAGAGCAGAGCTGAGAGTTGGCACAGCTGTCTGGTTATGACTGCAGTCATCACTCAAAACCTTGCAGGCAGGTCTATGTATGCCTGTAAACATTACTGAAACATTCAAGAGACCTCCCAAAAATCTGACTTGTATCGTTCATAACAATGCTTTTATGAAACAGGCTCTGGTCACTCAACACAAACTTATTCACAGATATGTCAAGTTCACTCTCACGATTACTTGCGCAAAAACTTTTGCTATGGGTTGTCTGTTTCAGTGAATATCTGATCATTGGCCATTTCAGATCACTCACTGATTCTATTTAGACATTTTTATTCCCAATTTTAACTTGATTGTAAATAATGAGCATATTTCTAGAATGCCCTTGACATATTCTCAAGGCTTACAGTCCTCTAGCGGGTGGTGTGACGCACTAATTGTCTGCACTTGAATTTCTCAGGTATTTTAACAATAAGGTTGCTCATATCAGCGCCAAGATTACTGATTTTGTCAGGGTTACGGCAGGGCACACTGTTGCAATACACATACTTAAAGAGCATGCTTTTTCATAATTTACAAATCATCTCACTGATAGCCCTTAATGAGGTTGTTATTTAGGACTGCTGTACATCCTATTCACTGGATTCTTTTCCAGCTTGGGTTGTTTTAAGAATTGCAGGCAACATTAGGGCCTTATTTATTAAATATTGTTGAGTGATTATTTTCTTACAGCTTTTTTTTTTTAAACCGCGATGGTTTAAACCCTATTCAAAAAAGCTTGGAAAACTTGCCAAAGATCAAAGAGAAAGTAGTCCCACATCAGCTTCTTCATTATGCATCATTAAACATCGACTTTGAGCCATTTTAATCTGCTTGTGGAGAAAATCACTCCACTGAAACAGCCTTTACAAAGGTGATGAATGATTTGTTACAGGCATTAGACTCTAGAACTAGACATTTTATCCTCCTCTGTGTTATAATTGTTAGACCTGTGTGTTGTTTTTAAAGTTGATGATCATTGTAGATTGTTGGTCAGACTGGAGAACATTTTTGGCATCTCAGATCAGGTCTTCCAGTGGTTTCATACTGGCTTGTGAGATCTCAGTGTTCAGCTTAACAAAAAATCTCTGAGCCTTGTGCTCAGTGAGGTGCGGGATTCCACAGGGTTCTGTTCTGGGTCTGCTGCTGTTTTCACAATACATTACCAAGCTTGATTCTGTGTTCATTGACACATCACTTTGATGAAAAGCGTTTTATGAATAGATTTATCATTATTTTGCAACATAGCACCAGAAATGTCTTTCATCGCACCTTTAATTAATGTGATTGCAAAAGTGATCTGTCTTGCTCTGATCTATAGCATCAGATCATTTCTATTGGCTTAGTAAGATTTTGCTGTGATTGGCCTCTTTACATCAACTGTGTATGTAATCATAGCGCACAAAGTAATTTGTCATCAGATCCTTCTGATCCGACATTTCACCAAATGTGTGTGCAGATTTATTTGTGACACTGTGGGGAAATTCTTCCTGCTCATTGGGGCAGCATGGATCGGGGGTTAGAGCAGTCGTTTTTGGAACCGAACATTCCTGGTTCTACTCCAGTGCTACTCCAAGCTTGTTGAAATGTTATTGAGCAAGACACTGAATCCCTAACTTCTCTGCTAGCGCTGCACAGTAGCTGCCTTCTGCTCATGATTCATCCATGATGGTCTAAATGCAGTGATTCAGTTATATGGTTTGAATTATGCTGTATGTATATCTGAATGTGACAATAAAGGTCTTTCTCTTTCTCCTTACCAATAATCTTGTTTAATTGCAGTGCTCATTCCACAGACGGTTTTAGAGCTATTCTACCAGATGGTGGGCAGGAAGTTGATTGTTTCCCAACTATTCAGCTGTCAGCAGAATGCTTTGCATCACTGGCTTGACATGATCTCCAGTGTGGTCAGCCTCCTTGCTCAGCTACTGTATCCTTTACTATACATTTTCAAAGAGCACCTTTCCTATTAACTTAAACCCTACAGTAGAACGTTTTCAGAAACATTTCAATTTGAGATATCTATCTAAATGTAGAATTTTATGTTTGTGTTCTTATTCTATAACAATTTGTACTTTACTTTAAAATTATTTCTTGGTAAGTTTGGGTTAACTGCTGTCTTCCAAGTTCAATTTCCTTCTAAGCAGAAAATGAATATTACAATTTGTCATAAGTAAAGATGATGTGAATTCCACTCTAAAGTTTGATTTAAACTGAGCTGGTGTTCTCCAGTTGGCCCAGTAACCCTGGTTTCCATTTCCCCGAGTGTCTGATGGCCAACTGTCAGTATACACAGTTACAGGTCAGACAAACATCATTATATTTTTTGTGGTCATTATTGTTTATTTCTGAAGGCTCCACCTGTTTCACAAATGAATATTTGTTTAACTTCCAAAACCTGCATGAATTCTGCAACTTTGGAAACTAATTTGGTTATTCCATTAGACTTTATGTCTTGTAGAAACGATTTGGGAGATATTTCACAAAATCTTTGAAGAGTTAGTGGAACATTGTTTGTCACATATGAAGCGTAGTCACATGAATAGATGAATGAATGATGGTTTTTTTTTTTCTATTCCCTTGGGACCTGCTACGTCTTCTTTGCCTTTGTACAGCACTTTGAAAACCGCTTTATTGTCATCATTATTACCCTATTATCACCACTGCCACTCTGGTACCCTCTTTCAGGATGTCAAAGTTTTTGGATTTGATAAGGAGCCAGTGGTTCTGAAAAAACATCCCAGGATTTTCGCATTTGTAATTTTGTAGTCATTCATTCATTCATTCATTCATTCATTCATTCATATGTGCCGCTTATCCTACACTCAGGGTTGCAGGCATCCTGGAGCGTATCCCAGCTGTCATGGGATAGGGTTCACCCTAGATCAGTCGCTGGTCGATTGCAGAGTCACATATCATGACAAACAACCAATCTTACTCACACATCTGGGCAATTCTGGGTCTCCAATTAACCTTCTGCATGTTTTTGGATTGTGGGAGGAAACCCATGCAGACACAGGAAGAACATGCAAAAGCCATACAGAAAGGCCTCCTGTGGGTTTCGAATCAGTCTTTCTTGCTGAGGTTGAAGCGCTAACTACTGCACCAATCTGTCACCCTTATTTCGCAGTGTGACCCTAAAATAACAAAATTATAGCGAAGGCCTTCAGTCTTCTCATTTTGGGAGCTTTGACATTTAGTTAAGAACCAAATCGTATTTAAGGAATCTAAATTCAATGTTCTCTTTTCCTTGTCCTTGACCTTACTGGTATATATTGCTATATCATATGATGGAACATGAAGAATCTTTCATGAAAAGCGCAGTGAAACACTAGGCAGATGATTAATACTGTAAAGGAAAGGAAACAATGTTTTCTTGAAAGTAGAAATTACTTAACAGGTTTTCGTTTGTCCAGGAGTACGTGCGCCTGATTAGGCCCTGGTGTCAAGTGAACATTGGTTCCTGCCACTTCGTGCTGGGTCAGTGTTACCTTGCTAATTGTGAGGGCCAGAAGGTAGGTTCACTTTCTGTCATGATGGCACCAAAGCACCTCATTTCGCTTAGTGTTGTTTCCTATCAGGCTGTGCAGTGCTTCCAAGAGGCTGCAACTGAAGTGGAGAAGGAGGAGTTTTTAATTAAACTGACTGGTGGGGTAGATGACGAGGCTCTTACAACACCCAGACTGCAGTACTACAACAAGGTCTGCTCATACTAAATGTTAGCCATCTATATGTTATAAAATGAAAGAGTCAAGGTTTCCAGATGATGGTTTGATAAATTTAAGTAACTCATGATGGTATATGCATTCACTTTTTTTGTATCGTTGGGGCTAATGAAGAAAGGAAAATCTAATAAGTCTGGTATCTTTATCTTAAGTAGTGACTTTTATTTTCTTACTGAATTTCAGATTGTTTGAAGAACAGGATTTTTTCCTTTGTAACATGACCTTTTTACTTAAAACTGAAGATCTGCCTCTGTAGTTTCTTACTCTTCAGGTCTGGATGTGTTAATTAAATCCAAATGGTTAAATTGATATGTTCAGGTGCTGCGGCTTCTAGAGGACATGGGTCTACCTGAGTTAGTGATACAGGTGGCTTCTCTGGCTATATCTGAGTCCATCAGTGACACCAGCAGTCAGGTAAACTTGGGGAAAGTCTATTTTCCTAAATTTTGGTTTATTTGCAATGTGACTCAACGGAAATTGTCTCAAGTAAAGTAGTTGGCTCAAACAAGATCGTAAAAATATTTGCTGCAAGACTCTGCAAAGATGAGGTTTCATCTAGGTAACTTGTTACAAAGGTTCGACTACTGACCACCTCTGAACTGTAGTGGTAATTCGAACAAGATTTTATTTCACAGCAACAATCCATTCTCAGGTTCTCTGACTAAACTGTTTGCTCTTAGGCAGCGCTGTGGACAAGGATTTTCAAACACCATTTGGACCTTGGACACAACAGTGAAGCCTATGAAGCCCTGACCCAGAATCCTGACTGTAGCATGTACGGCTTATGAATAACCACATTAGTTCTTTTACCTGAACCAGTAAACCCGACAGACAAAATCATGTCAACACATGAGCAGTTGTCCATACAGACTTTGTATCTTGGTTCTTCGCACTGGTTCTATGTTCTGCTTTTACTTGTTTTATGCTGTTGTACTCAATTCGTTCTCTTTGCAGGCAATTGGATTGCCTACGTCAGTTGGTTGTGGTCCTGTGTGAACGATTGCAACTTCATGATTTAGTCCAGTTCTCTTACATCAATTTGCATGATGAGGTAAACTGGTTGCAAATTAAAGTTATTCACGTTTGATGAATAATTTAATCATGTTGAATTATATAGTTCATTGATTGGGCATCTCCTTCAGGTTGTGGGTATCATAGAGTCCAGGGCTCGGGGACTGGATCTACTTGCACATAACTACTATGAGCTGCTGTATGCCTTCCACATCAATCGACACAACTATAGGAAAGGTGATCTGCAACCTTTAAAGCAAAGGTGTCAAATTTACAGCCCGCGGGTTTAATTAAACCCCTTTGCTTGATCAGTCTTGCAAGATTTTTATGCAATGCATAAAAATGAGCTGCAATTTTTCAATGACAAACTTTTTATGCCACGATTTCACCCACCTGGACCAATTCGGATTAGATTTTCCTCCTTATGGCCCCTGAGCTAAAATTAGTTTGACACTCCTGCCTTCAACTCTAACTTCATGTGATTCATCTCAAACTGACAATTTGACTCATTTTGTAACTGGCATGTATAACCTGTCTTAAAGTGACATGTACAACAATCTGCCCTCGTGTTTTCAGCTGGGTCAGTGATGTATGAGTTTGGAATGCGTCTCAGTAGAGAAGTCCGGACTCTTCCAGGCCTTCAGAAGCAGGTCAACTGTTTCCTGGTTGCCCTCAACTGCCTCCGCCTCATTAGGCAGGAGTATGCCTGGATCATCCAGCCTGTGCCCGGTGCTGCGGTACAAAGTCACATAAACTTGGATAAACACACAAAGCAACATGCTGTGCATGTATTCGTAAAATCAGGTTTTGTTAGTAAAGTTGCATTTTGTCATCCATCTACAGTATGAGCGTGCTGGAGCTTCCCCAAAGAGAAACTCTGATGGCGAGTTCTCCTCTGAAGTAGGTGAGTGATCAGCAAAACTTTGTTTGCGGTTTCTCTGCTGAAAAGAATGATGCAAACCTGATTGTTTCAGTGCAATGACCATCAAACCCTTATTTTATTGTGGAAGATTCTCTGACTATGTCTCTGTCCTTCTGCAGTAAGACATCAGGTTGACATTCTGGAGATCAAAGATCTAGAAAAAGAATACATGCTGGCCCGTAGCCGCTTGACACTGGCTGAGCTACACCCAACCTCTGCCACCATTGCTGGTATGTCTGCTGTGTGACCTGCCACCTCCCTGACATCTGCTAAACGAGTCTAATAGATTATAGTCTCTTCCCTCTCAGGAAGTGCATCAGCAGTTGAAATGACATCCTTGCTGGTACAAACAGGACTCTTTGACTGTGCTCTGAGTCTCTGTCAGACCTTCAACCTGCCCCTGACATCTGTTTTCGAGGGTCTGACCTTCAAGTAAGTCAAGAGTTTCTGATGGATTTGGGCCATATTCTTATAACTTTCAATTCCAATAAGTTTCTCTTTGGGATAAAATAAATGAAAATTTTAGAATGACATTTTCAGAGAAATGCATCATTAAGTTGAAACCAGTACCTGGTAATGTTCATCACAAAGCCCGAATGAGACCACCTGCAATAAAGTAAAACATTATCTTAGGTGGTGTGAGGTCTTTAGAATGTCTTATCAAGGAAAATGGTGGTGACTCGTTGAATACTACAGACCAATACTGCATGCGATTATTTCTAGACAAACATGACTTTGTCAAAAGTTGAGTGTAAGATACTGAGATGAAAGTAAATCACAATATCAAGATACTAGACAATTGAGAAATGCATATTGTTTGTTTTGTGCATATGAACTGTTGTCATTTCTTGCTTTAGGTGCATCAGACTTCAATTTGGAGGGGAAGAGTCTCAAAATGAAGCTTGGAATTGGTTGGCCCGTAACCAGCTGTCGTCTGTCGTAAACACCAAAGAATCCAGGTCAGAGGTCCAGAGTTGTTGAAACTGTTCTTTTAGAAAAAACTGGATTGTTCTGATTCCTCACTGGAACCTAACCAGCAATTCAGTTTTTGCAAAAGATAGGTATTAAGTGGGAAGGTGTATAGCACACAAATCAAGAGACTGATCTATGAGCTTTGCATGTCTGAGAACAAGTTGCTTTGAATGTGTTCGGAAGCTAATAGGTCTTTATGAGAATTTGGATTGATCAGGCATATGTTTATGGTATGATTTCCTCACACAGGAGTGAATTCTGAAATCTGTCTTGGAGGTCATTACATCACTTTTTTTGTATACTTTTCAGCAAAACTTTGGGGAATTGTTGAGAATCTGTTTTTACTTTCTTCAGTGCTACAGATGAGGCATGGCGTCTCCTGGCATCCTACTTAGATTGCTTCCACTCCACTAACGGACTCCACTACCGCTGTGTCATTGAAAAGCTGCTGTCACACGCCACCCCTCTGCCTGACTGGCTGATCAGATCCTATAAGGTTAGACCTTGGCAAATGGGGAAGAATTGAACATCAGGCTGTGATACACTAACCCCTTTTAACACACATGCACACCATAGAGCATACAGTGATATTCACAACTGATATTTGCAGACTTTGGGGCGGCGTGGTGCAGGAGGTAGAGCGATCGTCTTTGGAACCAGACCTTCCTGGTTCGATTCCCCACTCCTAGTGTGTCGAAGTGTTGTTGAGCAAGACACTGAACCCCTAACTGCTCCCCTGGCGCTGGTAGACAGCATGCCAACTGCTCATGGTTCATCCATGATGGGTTAAATGCAGAGAAGGATTAATCCTCCCCACGAGGGATTAATAAAGTATACATTATTATAAAAGCACTAGTATTGATAGATTTTTTTTTTTTATGATGTTCTGTATGGTATTCTTTACTTCATGTTGGCACAAATTATCCACCCACACACACACACATATAAATACGATTTTTTTTTGGGTTTGTTTGCCAAGGAATAATACAATATCTTGTCCATCCACTTTTCAACGCTTATTCTTGATTAGGCGGGGGCAGCAGCCAAAGCAGGGATACACAGACTTTCCTCTTCCTGGCCACATGGTCACGCTCTTTGGAGGGTATCCTAAGGTGTTTCCCGGCCAGCTGAGAGACATTGTCCCTCGTCCTGAGTGACCATTTTTGCCTTGGCAACTATTGAAGCTACATGCTGATTGGCCTGCCTGTACCTGCCGCTGCCTCCAGAGATCTACGGGCCAAGAAGGCC
The DNA here is from genome assembly GCA_901007705.1 of Fistularia tabacaria. Lineage (NCBI taxonomy): Eukaryota > Metazoa > Chordata > Actinopteri > Syngnathiformes > Fistulariidae > Fistularia > Fistularia tabacaria. Next base: position 32,432 of record CAAKHD010009720.1, on the reverse strand, counting down.
CAATATGACTCCTTTTTCAGCTTCTTAGCATCCCTCACTGCAGGTGTCCATCAAGGGGTTCAGGGGTTACCGCATCGAGGTACCAACCACCTGACAGCCCCTCGGACTTGATGTCCCCACCTCCCTTGGGACATGGCCAAAGTTCTGCCGGAGACGGGAGTTGCAGCTTTTCTGACAGGAGACTCTACCATAGTGTTCCAAACAGACCCTACATTTGGGTCTGCCTGGTCTGACCAGCATCCTCCTTCACCATCTGCGCCAACTCACTACAGGGTGGTGATCATTCACAGCTCTGCCCCTTCCACCCAAATGTCCAGACATGCAGCCACGAGTCCAATTACATAACCGCAAAGCCGATCATTAAACTGTGGCCAGGGCTGTGCTGGTGCCGAGTACACATGGACACCCTTATGCCTGAACATGGTGTTTGTTATGAGCACAGAAGTCCTATGTAATTGTCTCAAAATGCATCCTCATTTCAAAACTCATTCATGTTACCCACAGGCTACTTGTTGGGTGGTCTCAGTGTGAGAGTGTATTACTGACCATTGCGGTTCAGCACCTAATTTCTCATTATTCCCTCTGTAGGAAGTGGATTCAGCTGCTCTGCTGCGTCTCTTTCTGAACTATGATCTACTAGATGCCGCAGCTGAGGTGGTGATAGAGTATGTGGATGCTCTGCTGGGAAGAGGGTACCAGTACTTTGGAAAACAGGTATTGTAGCGCCAATAAAGACCTCAGAGAAACTGTAGAAGAACCAACAAAAGTTCCTGTACAATCAACCGGTACAAGACCCTATTTGATAAAATCAAACAATAGGGGAACCAGTAAAGATCCCAGTAGTGGAACTAGTAAGCATCCCAAAGGAACATGAGTACACATACCAGTAGAATCTGCATACTCCAATATCTCTGTTTCAGGCGCCACTGTCTGCTTCAGCTGCATCGGTCTGGCTCCCATACACGACCATTGACTTACTGCTGCATGCACTCAGTGGAAGTCAGACTAACAAGAAGGTGAGTCTCAGGGTATCTTGTGTTTCTGCCTAAAAAGTCTACCATTCTTCTTTGTTAACAAATCCAGTAAATCTAGCTTTTGAGTTTGTTGTTGATGATCAGTGAATATTTGGATTGTAATTAGATTGGAATTTCACAATCAGTCTTTTTGACAGTTTATTGGTTTTATATTAGTCCCCTTATACGGCCCCCCTTTGCACTGCCAGAGGCGTTAGTTATGATTTATGGTTTTCTCCTAATTTAAAATTATCAGAAATAAATAGAATGATGTGTGAAATCTTTGTTGTTGTCTCTGCAGACTTATAAGAAAGTTCGTGAAAAACTCGATGATTACCACAAGTTGTTGGATCAAACAACCAAAGTGAGGCTTGTGGCGAGATAAAAAAAAAAAAAGAAAAAAGATAGGAGGCTGTTTTTTGAATGACTTTTTTTGTATTTGTGAAGCCAATAAAGTTTTGACAGATGTCAATTTTGAGGTTTGTGTCATTTTTACCAGATATTAAGAATCCTCTATTGTACATTCTGTTTTGAAAACGATTCTACTGACCAGGATGTTATCAAGACATGGAGCTCTTGCATGCTGTGGCACCTGCACTGCCCAGAAGGGGGCAAATCCGATGCTCATATGTTCCCTTGCTGGAGTAGAAATAGATGGGGACTCCTATGGAATGTGTGGCTGGAGACATCCAGGCCCCATCCTGATTCAAGAATAGGGTAACAGCTACATTGCTGTCGCTATGGATTATTTGACGAAGTGGCTGAGTAAGGTACTGATTCTTATCCCAGCCGCTTTACACTTGGCTGCAAACTACTCCAGTGAAAGTTGAACATAGCCAGATGAAGCCATATATCTGAAACCAGCAGAGACCCAATCCTGACCCAATCCCATCTACAAATTATCTGGAGAACAACAGGGAAAACCACATTAACCCTCTTGAATCTGAGCTTCGACTATCCAATGGATCCTCGGTGGCACGCCCAACTAGACCTTACTAGGGAAGCTGAAGGGTGTGTGGCCCCTGTAGTTGGAACATCCCACGGTTCTCCCTTTCTTAAATAGGGGGATCACCACACTGATTTGTGGACCTACACTGTTCTTGTTACATGTCAAGCAACACAGCCCCACAACATTTAGAGCCTTTGGTCCTGGCAGATCTATCCAACCCCAGGGACTGCACCCCTAGGTATAAGAAAGCCCACCCCAAAGTCTCCAGACTGCACTTCCTCATTGGAGGATATGTTTGAGACACAGCGTGGAGTATTTCATCCCTGTTTTCCACCTGTTTTCATGCAAGAAAGGTGCCTGGATGCGGTCAAACTGGCGACTGCAAGGGAGGCGTTCACCACCATGAATTGTCTGGGGATCATGAGGCGTCTAACAGCCCGTGGGCCTCCTCGCTCCACATGCTGCACAAGGCGGATGGGTTGTTGCATCCGTGCGGCGATTTATCGAATACCGTGACTGCGAATGACTGTTACCCCATCCCTCACATCCAGGATTTCTCAGTGCAGCTCTCGGGCGCCACCATCTATTCTAAGGTGGATCTGGTGCACGGTTATAACCAGTTGCCTGTGCTCGCGGAGGACGTGCCCAAGACCGTGGTGGTCAGCCTGTTAGGCCTTTTCAGGTTTTAGTGCATGCCTTACGGTCTGAAGGGAGCCACTCAGACTTTCCAGAGACTCATGGACTTGGTGCTGTGGGATCTGTCGTTTGTTTACGTTTATTTAAATGACATTCTGGTTGCCAGCTCGTCGGGTGAGGTGCACCTGGAGCACCTGACAGGTTTTCCAGCGTCTCCACAAGCATGGCCTCATACTCAACCCGGCGAAGTGCCAGTTTGGTCTACCATTGATTGATTTCTTGGGACATCGCATTTAGCTGCAAGGCGTGGTTCTGTTTCCTTCTAATGTGCGGGCGGTGGCTGATTTCCCTCGCCTGTTGATACAAATCTAGGGAGTTGGAGGTATATCTTTGAAAGGAGAGAAATGGAGGTTTGCTGTAAAAAGACAGAATGCATGTGTGGGAATGAGAGGGGCCCAAGTGGAATGGTGAGGCTTCAGGGAGTAGACATAAAGAAGGTGGAGAATTTCAAGTATCTAGTGTCAACAGCCCAGAACAATGGAGAAGAGGTAAAGAAATGTGTACTTGCAGGTTGGAACAGGTGGCGAAAAGTGTTACAGGTAATGTGTGATTAAAAAAAATCTGCAACAATGCCTTAAAACCATCTTTTCTTGCTACTTTGAACAAAATGCAGCCTCAGAGGGGCACAAGTTAGGGCCTATGAGCTAGTCCCAATCCTGGATGAATGCATAGGGTTGTGCCAGGAGGGTCATCCAGTGTAAAACTTCTGCCAAAATCAAATATACGTATCGAACCAAGGACTCTCACACCTGGATCAGTCAAGGCCCTGGTTAACAATGGCCGCCACTGGTGCCAATTACCGACACGGGTACCAGTAGAAATTGGGCTACTGTGAGTAAAACAAGGAAAATAGGAAGTTGAGTTCAGAGGCTAGAGAGAGGAGGAAAAGTATGAGTCTGGGACTTAAAACCAGGGCTTTGAATATCGGGATGATGACAGAAAAAGCAAGAGAGGTAGTTGACATGATGCAGAGAAGTAAGGTGGATATACTGTGTGTGCAGGAGACCAGGTCAAAAAGTTGCAAGGATAGAGTCTTAGGAGCAGGTTTCAAGTTGTACTATCATGGTATTGTTAGAAAGAATTCACTCGTGTTATCACCATCACTGTTTACATTCCTCCACCCGGAAACACAGAACAAGCGTGTGGCGCCATCCACTCTGGAACTGCGGATCATCAAACAAAGCAGACTGGTACCTTCATCATTATCACAACTATGATGTCCCCCTCTCCACCACTCTTCACCAGGTTTTCAAATGTACCAATGGAAAAAATAAGACTGGACCTGCTATATACAAATGCTAAAGATGCATACAGCTCAACTGCCCTTCAACCACTGGGGAGCTCAGACCACAACAAAGTCCTGATCACACCATCCTACAAGCCTGTCATTCAGTAGCAGCCAGTGACATTGAGGAGTGTAAGGAAATGGTCTCACAAGGGCATGGGTACATTGCATGGCACCCTGGAAGCCATTGACTGGAATGCTCTGTATCAACCACATGGTGAATTGATGGCATCGCAGATCGCAGACTGGGTGTAATCTCTGATTACATTTGTTTCTGCATGGGAAACTCCATACCCACCAAAGATGTCCGCTGTTACCCTCAAGGTCATCATCCTCCTCAGGGGATACACAATTAGCTAACGAGCTAAACCAGCTAAAACATGTTTGACTCCAGCTCCGTTAATCCCCGCAGCCCCTCGACTGCTCCTTGGTGATGACCCTTGGATTCCCACATCCTCCCCACAGCCCCCCACCAATTTCTGCAGCAGTCACCTCTTCACACCTTTTTCAACTCCCACCCCCACCCTGCTGACACCCATCACAGACTTTGCCACACCCTCAACCCCACACACTGGACTGCATATCACGGACAGTCAGATGATGAGAGATCTGGAGAGGCTAAACCAGGGGAAAGCTGCTGGACCTGACAACATCAGCCCTCGGGTACTGAAGGCCTGTTCCAGACAGCTCTGTCGAGTACTCCAGCACCTCTTCAACCTGAACCTTCACCTTCAGAGAGTCCCAGTGCTGTGGAAAACATCCTGCCGAGTCCCAGTGCCTAAGAAAGTGCACACCACAACACTAAATGACTTCAGGCCAATAGCACTGACCCCAGGAACTGTGCTATCTCCCTCTTCACTACCTACACCGCAGACTTGTCATCTTCAGAAATTTTCTGATGATGTGGCCATTGTTGAGTTTGTGGAAAATGGCTGGGAGAATGAGTACAGGGATCTGGTTTACCAGTTTGTGAGGTGTCATGGGGAGTACCACTTGCAGCTGAATGTTTCCAAGACAAAGAAGATGGTGATGGAGGAGGACCAAGCCTCCGCCTTCTCTGGTCATCATCAGTGGAATCGAGTTGAACATAGTCCCAACATACAAGTATCTGGGCATCCACCCGGTCAATAAACTGGAGTGGTCCACAAATACAGAGGCTGTCTACAGGAAGGGTCTGAGCCCGCTTTACTTCCCGAGGAGGCTTTAATATGTGTAACAATATGCTCCAGATGTTTTCTAGCAGTCCGTTGTTGTAAGCACCATCTTTGCTGTGGTGTGCTGGGGTGCATCAAGGCAAAGGAAGCCAATAGACTAAATAAACGAGTAAAAAAGGCAGGGTTGTTGTTGTTGGCTCTAAGCCTGGCACCCTGGAGGAGGTGCCTGAAGACAGAATGCTGGCAAATGCTGGCAATCACGGACACATGCGGGGAAAGGAACACATAGGTGGACTACATATTGTCTAGACGATGTAATCTGAAGGACATCAGTGACTCTGAAGTAATAATGGGAGTATAGCAAGGCAGGGTATGATGGTAGTTGGTAGGATGAATCTGGTCACAAGGAAGATAAAAAGGACAAAGGCAGAGCAGAGTACGAAGTCATGGAAGCAGAAAAAGGAGGGGTCTTGTATGGTTTTCAGGGAGGAGTTGAAATACCAACGTCATCGGTCTAATCTGGGATGGTGACGAGTCTGCTTACAGACATGGAGTGGAGCAGCTGGTGCACTGGTGCAGGCTGAACCACTCAAGACCATGAAGGTGACAGTGGACTTCAGAAGAAGCCCACCCACACTGCGCTGCGACTCCACTAATACTGTCCTACGACTCTTGAGATTTCCCAACAATTTCCTTCCAGCTGCCAGTTTTAAGTCTGCGACTGGAAAGTTGTAAGGTGTAAGCCTGGCATAAGGCATCAACGTACTCTCTCAGATCCTATTGAATGATATGTCAAAAATCCTACTGGTACCTATCCTAGACACCTCCATACCTCCATTCACAATCCATGTCAAAATTGCATTATGTGGCCTTAATGTCCATTTCTTCTTCTTTTTCTTCTTCTTCCAGTGCAGGTGTGTGAGAGCGAAGCGGAGATTAAAAGCTTCTTTTTGGGCCCACTTTTCCATTCACCTTTCACATATATGTACTTTATTTCTATTTTTTATTTTTTTGTTTGCTTTTTTCTGTTCACACTTGTGATTTTTGATTTCTTTATTCAATTGTATGGGCCGTGGGGTGCGCACCTGCCTGGCGATGCCAGCTAACGGGAGACATGCCATCCTCTGAGAGGTCCCCTCCGTCTTTCTGGCACGGAGTACGGTTAATGCTGCCTGATGGCACGTGTCCACAGAGGGAATACTGCTATCAGTCAGTGAGCAGTTGGGACATGACAATCTGATGTATGTGTCCAGAACGAACCGAGCTGTGGGTTGCCTTCCTGAAGTCGGAAGAGCTCGTTCAGCAGCTGATTGCTAGAGGCGTGGTCATTGGCGATACCTTCGTGCGGGTCCCCCCCCATCCGTACCCTTGACACGGATCACTGTCTCCTGTGTACCGCCGTCACAAACCCTGGAGGCCTCATTCAGGGTGAAGCACGGAGATTCCCCCGATACGGTGTATGCCAGTTCAGGGCAGATGAAATGTTTTGAATGTGGGGATGTGGGCCACAAACAGGTTACTTGTCCGCAGAGGAGGCAAGAATCGGAGAGTGATCAGGTTACTGATGGTGGAACAATGGTGTCGCGGATGTTCTGCGAAGGCTGCGGCTATGCCGGCTGCATCTGTGCCCTCTGCGCCTTCTGATGTATCGGCACCCGGTGCGGCTGCATCCACCGGTGCTGCGTGTATAGTGAACCCGCCCCCTTTGTCCATCAATATGGACTCAGTGCTGGCAGGGCACACACTGCAGACCCCATTTCTCATCGGTAAAGGGGTCGCAGCTGGAAATAAGGCTGGCTCCTCTATGGCGACAGGTGAGATCTCGAGCTTTTTGGGTCGAAGTCGGACACTGTTTTGGTCAGCGAACTGGACTTGAAGAATAACGAGATGGTATCAGCTAAACTTTTTGTCGGGCATTAGCAAAATTAGCCATTTGGCTGACCAGGAAAAAGACGGCCCATGATCAAGGGGACGAGAGTCCAGTGACAGTCTTAAAAGCGCTGATTAAAACTTGCCTGAAAGTGGATTTTGATTTATTTCCCTTAACCGGCAACTTGGGAGATTTTTAAGTCTACTTGGGCGATAGGAGGAGTTTTGGGTTCTGTAAACAACCATGACAAGTTGATGTTCTCATTCTTAGTTGATCCCCTGCCACTGAGCTGTACTGAGTGTCTTTACGTATTCTTGCTGAAGGTATTCCTGTCAAATCCAAATGTTTAATTAAAGGGAATGTGTAAACTCAAACTCTTCCTCTTTTTGTTGCTCTTCTTCCTATTCTTCCTTTTCTTTTCCTTTTTGCATCTAACATATACTGTCCCTATGATGGACTCATTCCTAATCCTATCCATCCTCATTACTCCAAAAGAGAACTTAAACAAGAGATTACATTTATAGGATAGTGTAAACTGCAAAAGAAATATTATGTTTTGATTAATTTCTAAAATGGATCTTTTTGGTCAATATAAATGAGACCCTCGGACATATAATCATTCTCACAGAGCAATTGTGTGACATTTTTCCTCAGAATCTGAAACGGGTGTTAACTACTACCAAAATGTTACATATGTATTTGCATAGATGTAAAAAAAAAACATGTTTGCTCTGTTACAACATAAATCCTTTTGACTGATTTCTTCAGCCACAATAAAGCTAGCTTTCACTGCTGCAGTGTTTTTGGATGTGGCCTTTGCGAACACAGTCTGCTGCCATCGAAGGGTTGGCTTTTAATTCTTGGACAATTTGTTGTATTTCTGGAAGGCTAACTTTAGCATACTTAGCTCTGTGTTTGGTGTCAAAATGCCGAGGTAGATTGCACTCTTTGACAACTGACACTGCCTCATTACAAAAGAGACATTTTTCTCCTTGAAGCACAAACATGTAATCGTGTTCCAATCTTTTTTGAAACAGCCGTCCATCTGCATCAACATTTAGGGATCATTTGTATTCTCAATTCCACTTCTTGAAAATCGCATTGATGTGGATACCCTGCAATCTAATCTTGGGATGCTGTCACTTCGCGGGTAAAATGATAGACATGAATTGTAGGAAATGCAGTTTATGGTCAATGCAGTTGTTTGAGTCATTTATTTTACGACAGTCAAACCTCTGAAGACGTTCTCGCGGGCCATATTAAATGACGTAGCGGACCACATTTGGTCTGCGGGACTTCAGTTTGATGGAATTCTAATTCACTCCTCCGAAATACCTCCCCCCCCCCCCCCCCCCCCCCCAAAAAAAGACACACATTCATGGGGCTGGGGGTGTGTTTTT
>CAAKHD010009719.1:209065-227190 GCA_901007705.1 Fistularia tabacaria | reverse complement strand
TTTGTGTTTTGGCTGCGTGCAGTGAGTGGTACCAATGAGCCCTCAGTGAGCAATGCTGTACAGTGGACAGGGAAGCACCCTAAGAACTCAGCTGAGCCACCCAAACTGTGTGTGTGTGTGTGTGTGTGTGTGTGTGTGTGGGAGTGTGTGTTTGTGTGTGTGTGTGTGTGTGTGCGCACACACTGCAGTATAGAAATGTTGCCGCTCAGGACTACAAAGATGGCGGCGGGTCCAGCCATGATGGAGGTAAATAGAGCTGGACGTCTTCAACAGAAAAGGTTGCTAAAGGCTGGTGTGGAATTCCGTCCCGTGTGGTTTGGTCCATCTGATGGTCAGCTGGAGGCCCCTGGTCTCCACTAGGTGGCCACCTGGTCCTGGAGCGGAGCAGGACCTCCGGGGGCCCACAGAGAACCCGGTCAGGACGCAGGACCTCCTGAGGAACCAGTCCTTTCACGGTCTTGATTTCCGTCCTTCCAGACCTTTGGAAGGTCCAGGGGAGCGGCGAGCTTCAATCAGGTGGACGTGGAGGACGCCCGGGACGTTCTCGCTCCACGGATCCACGGCCCTGAAGGAACAAACCTCCCAGCCCATCCATTTCTTCTGGCACCAGCTGACAGGGAGCACTTCATCACGGAGAAGAACGGCGACCGGGCCGCCGACCCCCCCGCCCAGCTCCATTACACCTCCATCATCATCTCCTCATCCATCCATCACCCGCTCCCACATCCAGCAGATCTCCGACAGCTCCCACGAACCCGAGGTCTCGTTCCTCCTCTGGAACTCAGGTCTCCTGCGGGTCCAGACGCTGAGAGCGGCATCTCCAGCTCACATCAGGCTTTGGATGCTAGCTCAGATCAGCTTCTTCAGCTAGGATGCTAAAGATAGAAGTGTCTGTGTTCCTTCAGCAGGTCCTTCACGCCACCTTCTCGTCCGTGCCGGACCAGCAGACAGAACCCGTCAGGACCTCCCGTGGAACCCGGCAGGTCCGGAGAGACGAGAACCTCTCCCTGGTCACCAGAGCGTGCTGCCGGGAGGAGCAGCTTGAGAACATCCGTCGTGAGCTTCTCCCAGAAGGCCTCAGTGATGCAGATCTGCCCCCCCGAGCAGGAACACATGATGGATGCTTTAATAAGGACTGGCCAGAAGATCATTAAGGAGGCTCCGTCTGACGATCCAACTCCGATTAGGAAACATCAACGTGACAAACATGGCCTCCAAATCGGGTCTCCAGGGCGTCGTCTCAGCCGGGCGGATCTCCAAGATCACCAACGGGGAGGACCTTCTCTGCTCCGGCCGGGAAGCCCGGGGAGATAGGAAAGCAGAGGAACCAGACCGGCAGCAGACCTCCGAGAGGAACACGGAGGAGCTTCCTGCATTCATCTCAGGTCGCACCATGACAGAGGTGATTCATCTTCACAGGAACCCAGAAATGCCACATCTCCCTTTCTTCTGCTGGAAGGACTCGGTGGACCTTCTGCAAAGTCCTACACTCAAGCAGCAGGAAGTGCAACCAGGAGAGGAGGTCATTTCCTAGAAAGCTGGAGAGCCAGTGGGGGGGAGGTCAAGGTTCAGAACCTGGAGATCAGGCAGGAGAAACGCTGGAGAGCCTCTCATCAAAGGGAACTGAGCAGACATCCAGGTGGTGTCCAGGGGACAGACGGAGCAGCGGTGGACCGCGGCAACCCAGGAGGTCCTGAGCGCTCAAACACCTCAGGGGCGTCGATGGAGATGTTCAAAGCTGGGGCGGCGGTGAGGTTTCCATGTGGATATGAGATGGGAGTCGGGTTGTCAGGTCTCTGACATCACCGCCCCCCCGCACAGGAAGTCGTCACGGCGACCGCAGCCGAGGAAATAAGGTTCGCTGTGATAATAAAGAAATCAAAAAATAAGTGTCCGGGTGAAAGATGTCTGTTCATATCCTGTTTCCAGCGAACGCCGCGAGCTTCACCGCCTCACACCGACACCCAGACCTCCTCCCAGAGCTCGAGATAGAAACTTCTGACTTGGTGAAAATCATCCGTGGAAACAAAGCTAGCAAAGCTGATTGTTGTGAGGAGCAACAGCAAACGCTAACTGACTGCTATGAGGAGCTGCTAACCCGCATTAGCATGTTAGCATTAGCAGTTTGGATTAAACACCATTGGCTGTCATTTATGTAAGGCTACGTTTGGATGCTAACACTGATGTATCTGGATGGATGGTGGATGGATGATGGACAGAGGAATGGAGGGATGATGGAGGTCTTCTGTGGGTGGGCCTGCAATGAGTGAGTGAGACTTATGTTCTGGAGCTCCACCGAGGAAAGACAATCAAGATAAAACTTCTGCTGCGCAGACAGGCTCCGCCCCTCTCTTCCCGCCGTGGGCTGACAGCTGATGGATGGCGAGGGATGCACTTCATTAGCCTCGCCGGACGCCTCCTGAATCTTCTGCCGCTCTTTGAGGACCTCGTGGACAAGAGCGCTGCCGCCCTGGAATGAGATCACAACAGGTTCTCCGGGTTCTCCGGGTTCTCCATGTTCTCCGCCCGCTGATGGACAGATAAGTCTCAGCAGCGTGAGAGAAGAAGCAGAGGGGGACCAGGCAGCTGCTGGGAAGACAGAGGAGAATGGACTCAGAACCTCCAGAGGTTCCTCTCATCTGCTCATCAGCATCTGCTCATCATCATCATCTGCTCATCATCATTATCTGCTCATCATCATCATGTGCTCAGCGGTGGAGGCCTCCAAGGCGGGGGGGTCATGGACGGGTCAGCTGTCAATCACAGGGCCGCAAACTGAAGATGATGGTTTTTGACTTCAGGACGAAGACGTAGAATCTGCAGAACGATGGAAGCTGTGGATCTACCTGAACCCTTCAACCTCCAGAGAACTTGTGTGCGTTTGTGTGTGTGTGTGTGTGTATGAGTGTGATGGTATCTCAGCTCTTGGACTGGTGTTGCTCCTCATCCAGGGTCTCCATGGTATTTGGATTAGCGTTAGCATTATCGCTAGTGGGGGATGCGTTGCCACGGTGATTCTGCCATTCTGGATCCAGAAAGCTGGAGGACGTCACTCCAGGGTCTGAGTGACGGCTGGTCAACGGAGAACAGCACCAGAGACATGGAGATGTGGAGATGTGGATTGTTAATATGCTGCTCGTACACCGTTACTACTCTGTTCATAGGAGAACCTGAGAACCTGAGAACCTGAGAACCTGAGAACCTGAGAACCGGAGAACCTGAGAACCGGAGAACCGGAGAACCGGAGAACCGGAGAACCTGAGGTTCTGATGACCACCTGAGATGGGTGGTTCTGTAAAGCTGGTGTAGAAAAAAGATGTAGTAAAGGTGTGATAGAAGATGTGATAAAAATCTCTGGAGATCCATGACCAAACCTCCTCTACCTTCTCCACCTCTTCCTCCGGCTCTCCATCACCTTCTCCAGGTTCAGGTCATGGTTTGGAATATCTCCATCCTGGTGTCCAGGAGCTCCACCCCAGGGACCATCTCACCATCTTCTCCTTGGCTCTTTGACTCCTGCTACCGCGCTCTCCCCCCCGCCCTGACATCACTTCCTGTCTGGAAGTCCCACATCTGGTCTGGGTTGAAACACGGCGAAGGCTGAGCCCCGCCCCTTGCACGAAGCCCCGCCCCTCGCACGAAGCCCCGCCCCTCCTTTCGCCATGATCGGCGTTGAGTGACGGCTCCGTTGCCTGGAGACGGTGAGTTGGGATGGAGTGGTGAAGGAGAGCAAACCAGCCGGTGGATGAAGACCTCCGACCAGCTCTGACCTCCTGCTAGTCTCCAGACGTGATGTTCCATCAAACCCGTCTGCTGCTGGAGATGAAGGTCCTCCCAGGAAGGAGACCTGATGTCACAGCAGGTTCTTCTCCAGGAGGAGCCTGTTTTTCCACTCCAATCCCTGCAAGAACCCGCTCTTCTCTCCACACCAGAGGACAGTAGGAGGAGATGCGTCTCTTCAGAACCTGAAGCTCCAGAATAGAAGAAGGTCCTCCTGCAGACGGCGGCCCAGGAGTGTCCTGGATTTTCCATCCAGACACGGGGCTAGGGAGGAGGACCAGGAGGAGGAGGGAGAAGGTCAAAGGTGCTTCTCAAGAGGAGTCAGACCTTCGGAAGGCTGTGAAACTCACTCATGCTGTGGTAGATGTCCTCCAGCCCTGGTGGTCCATCCAGCAGATGTTTCATCTCATCCAGCTTTCCTCCTCCATCTTTTTCTGTTTCCTGCCTGGAGACGGTTTCTGTTCTCAGCTTGAAAACACACACACACACATGCACACACACACACACACACACACACATACACACACACACACACACATGCACACACACACGCACACACACACACACATGCACACACACACACACACGCAAATCTAAACAATCTAATGAAAGAGAAAGCCTCATCGTGCTTCTCCACGGCGAGGTCTTATCTTCTGATCTGTTCCTGGAGCGACTGCTTGTCCCAGAAGATCTGGAGACAAAGGGAGGCGTGGACGCAGCGGGACTGCCCCCCCCACGCCGCCGCCGCCGGGGCGCCATCTTGCCTCCCTGAATAGCGCTTAGCGCCCGCACACTTCGCCGTTGCTTGGGGCAACCAGAGTCGCGGCGGCTCCTCAGAGAGGGGGAGAACATCAGAACGTCTCATCAGGAGGACTTCGACCCCCCTGAGCTCCTGTGAGGACCTCAACCATTCATCCAGCCGGGGGGCGGAGCCTTTCCTGGCTGTGATGTGGTGAGAGGCGGGGCTTCTCCCTGGACCAATCGCAGGGCCTCACATATGGACGCGGAGACCGCAGGTAGAAAATAGAAATGGACGCCTGGCAGAGAGGGGGGCGGAGCCTGTGACGGGGGGGCAGAGGAAACAGTTCGGGACGAAATCGCCACGGCGACACTTTCCGAGGTCAATCTAAAGGGTGGGTTTTGTACCCATTTATTCGCTGGTGGATTGTGTGTGTGCGTGTGTGTGTGTGCGTGTGTGTGTGTGCGTGTGTGTACGTGCGTGTGTGCGTGTTTGTGTGCGTGTGTGTGTGTGTGTGCATGTGTGTGTTTGTGTGTGCGTGTGTCTGTTTGAAGATGTGTTTTATGAGTAACCAGCAGAACTGGTCTATAGGGGATAGCTATTGCCTTACTCTTAGAACCACAGTAAGAACAACTTTTGCCACATGCATTATATCAGATTACAATGTCTTAATCACTATTTAAATCCATATATTGTATGTATACAAGTTCAATTAATCAATTAATACATTTTATTTATCTAGAAAATAAAACACTATAGGGCAAAATATTTCTACAAAACCACTTCCAACACTGTTGGGGTTTGGCTGTTATAGGTAATTTAAATAAGAAATTCCACAAACATTAACAACATAAAATAACAGCACAATCAATTTATGATTTTTCAAATATATTTCATTCGTTTCAGCTGTGATTGAGATGGAAAAGAGGACCAAGAGGCAGAGCTATACCTTGTATATACATCGATAGATAGATAGATAGATAATAATAATTATCATTTTTATTTTTCGTCTGGGCCAAGTAAAACAAAATCAAATTTTTGTTCTTTGCCTTCATCTCTGCTGTTGGAAACTTTACTCAAGGAGTTAAAAAAAGTTGAAAAATAGTAATCCTGTAGTTTGAGGATTAGTCCAGTAGTCGCAAAAAGATGCTCACCAGCTAATATGCATTGAAGAACATAAAAAAACCAACAACAAAGAAACATGAATTTAAGGTATCAATATATGACGTGATTATTGACACTGTTTTTGCTTTTTTCCTGTTACATCAGTGCTGGAGGTGATAGTAAGTAGTAACCCAGAGGGATGATGCATGAGGGTTTTAGTTCCTATCCTCAGTCATCGACTCTTGTTCTCCCCTTTGTCTTTGTGTTTGGAAATGGAATCTGCAGCTTATTGATATTAATAGCGCACAGGGTCTGTGGTTGGAGAGTAGCTGGGATCTGGTTGAGAAAGGAAACCTGATACGGCTAGGGAGAAATGACAGCACTTGACATGGTGAAAGGGGTTTTGTCATAAAAATAGGATTGCATAATGTTCTCTTCAGTTAGCCATCTTTTAAAGCTGTAATATACCTGGAATCTTTGCGGACTATTCTCGTATAATTTCAAATGACAGTCTTCTTCAGTTGTGTGAATCTCCCCTAGCAGACGAAATGAAGTAGAAATATTTTCGCTTCCTGGATCAATTGATTAAGAGCAGTGTGCAACAGTAATCCATGTCTTCAGATTTTTTTGTTGAGCTTTGTTGAACTTGTTTGTTTTGGGTTTGGAGTTGAATTACACGTTCTTGGTATTAAAACGACAAAGCTCTCTGTGTTCACGCTGTGCACTTTATTTCTTACCTCAATATGTGAGGGCAGGTTTAGAGAATCAGAGGATCATACAGGCTTGACTTTTGGGAGACTGCGCTGTTTCCTCTAAATGTTTTATGAGAAGAATCATCAGGATAGACAAACAAACAAAACAACAGCATCCAGATTAAGGACTAGGTTGGGGTTAAGTAATGGTTTAATTGTGAGGGTTTTGACTGTTTTCTTGTCAGAAAGTGCTGTCGTTGACCAACTGTGTGGCTGCTGCAAAATAATGTGCAGAAGTCCAGCCAATCGTATTCGAAAGGAAAAGAAACCGCTTGTTGTTTTTACTTTTTTGGTTGCTGCTTTTTTTCTCTGCAAAACATTGCCATGTTTTTCTTTTAATCAGTTCTTAATAAAGGCACAAAGAAAAAAGAGGGAGAAATAGTGTGCAGTCAGCCCTTTTAGCTGATCAGATCATACAGTAAGCAGCAACGTTTTTTGAGAAGTGAGTCATGCTTTAGATTTTCCTGTGTTTCAGAACAGTCACTTGGAAAATCTCTTGCACACACACCCTAAAAACAAACACTAGTGACCCTGTATATAGATATCACTGACTCCACACAAATAATACCCTCCTACGCCCTTTTCTTATTTACACAATAGTCTTAATGCGGATCCACCACCCTATGTTGGCTGATAAACTAGTGTCACTAGTTTTTTTCTTTTTATTATTCTTTTTTAAATGTTGTCGCTTATAAAACACAGAAGAACCTCATTTCTATTAATTGTAACTTCAGGGGTAGAAATTATGACATGGAGCAGAAATTAGTATGATCTGAAGCTAGTTGTTTGTTAATCAAAAAGAAACTATCTTTGAATTAGTAAGAAACCTACCTAATAGTTATTGAGATTTTATCTGGGCATTTGTTTTTAAAATACGCCAAAATCATACTTTACAAGAAAAAAAGACAATGTCAATATATTGCTCAGACAAGACACTTCATTTTATTCTGGTTATTGATTAACCATTGGAGTTTCAGGAAAAAACACGATGTTGATACAAATCTGATGGAGGCAAGGGATCTGGCGTAAAGGGTGTAAATAACAAACTCTGGTAGCATCCTATCAACAACCATTGAGTTGAGCATAAATTAATATGGAAGTGATATGCGAAGGTTCATTAACAATCTGCCACAGAAGTAGCCACGGATACAGTATTAAGCAGCCATAGAGTAATTAATGGAATAACTTTGCTCAGTAGTAAATATTCATGGGTCCTCATCTTTTTGTCTACTCTGTGTGAAGAGAGACAAGAGCCTGTCCATTAGAGGGGCTGAAGAGCTGTCCACAGTGAATGCAAGCTTTTTGTTGGGATTGGATATGTTTCATTGGAGGGGTATTAATTCATATTTTGAACAGGCAATCTTACAACAAAGCTAAAGCCACAGATAACATATCTGGGACGAGAGAGCATATTGTGAAGCCGTGACCCCCTCACAAATAGGGAAGTCCACTTCACAGGTTTGTGGACGGAATGAAATGACTCTTTGTGTGCACTCAGATGCAACATCGAAGTTCATTACCATAGTAAAAAACCCTTCTGATTGTCCATTTCCTCTGAAAATGGTGTGTTTGCATGTTTTTTTCCAGACATAATCACAATGAAGCTGGTAGTATTAGCATAGAGAATGGTAACATTTATTTGGATCAACTGAATCACTAAAGGCCCCAGGTTAATAATCTTGCTCTCCATTGCACACACTAGTCTTGCGACTAATAATATATATTTTCTTTGTGAAGTAAAAGTCTTTCTTTTTGGATTTTTTTTGCCTGTTTTACATTGTACTCTCACAACATCCTCTCAGACTTACAAAAGAGCCTTGCAAAATGCTTCATGGATTCCTTTGTCTTTTGAAATGGTGCATTTTGATTCATATTCTTTGCTTAGGTGTCTTACTGAGCATGCACATAATCCACCTAGGTGGGTAATTATCTCAACGAGGTTGCTCTATTTCCTAAAATCTCAATGTGGGAGTGTGTGATGGGATCGGGTTCCCCAACCAGGTGAAGCAGCATGTGCTTGTTTATCCTCACCCTATGATCTCTGCACCCCTACTGTTTTAAATAGCAATATCACAGCCTTGTGCTGTTTGAAATGGAGACAATTATCTGTTTAGATATTACAAGATGGGCATTACATCGCAAGGGGAAAAGGCATACGGCTGCCATCGTGATCCGGTTTTAGCCTTTTTTTTCTCAGTACAAATTTTCCATCATTAAAATGATGGAACATTTACCTAAATGGATGTTATGCATTGGGTAAACTCATTTAGCTCCTGGGGCTTTTCAGGTGATGGGAATTAATGATGTTAGATAGTTTGCATCTGAAAGTATCTGTCATTTATCACAACTCGCTATTGATTCACAATTCACTGAATGATATATGTGTACAGTATATATAAACAGTGAATATATACACATACACACACACAGACACACAGACACACAGACATATATATGTATTGCAATAATAGACTTGTCATGAAAATAGTTTGCTTTGGATTGTGTTACAACCATTGGTAGATTTTCCAGTCATCAAGCTTGTTTTCCGCAAGCACATACTGTAGCTGTATATCTTTTAGGCTTAGGTTAGGCCGGTAGTTTCTATCAGTTGAGATTTAGATTAACACTTGCACAAATGCCTGAAAACAGTTGTGTCCATTCCCCCTCCACCTTTCATATTTGGATATGCCTTAATGCTTTTATCAGATACAGCTGTGATATTGTCCCATAGTCATTTGGAAGTGTACCATTAAAAATAAGATTTTGTTTCTATCTCTCATTTTTTTCTTCTCCTCTGTCTGGGTTGACTATTCAGTTGGGGGGATTCATGCAGATTAGGGCTGCTTGTTGAACAAAAGTCAGGTCAGGTGCAGGTACATTGTGCTCGGCTTTGGAGGAAGAATGCAAGTTTGTGTGCGTTAACAGGGTGTAAGTTACAAGAAAAATCCAGAATGCAAGACGTCTTGATTAAAATCTGAAACATGTCAGACAGTTTTTCTATGATAAGTTCTGAATGACTTGTTTTTTCACAACAATAAAAAATAAAATCTCACCTGTTAATATATTTGTCTCTGGTGTCTGCAGGGCAAGGAGGGTGATTGACCACTGCTGGAACTGAATACTGCTGTAAATAAGCAAGTGCTTATAGAAGGTAAACAGATATTCCCTATTTCGTGTTTATTAATGTTATTTTGAATTGACTTGGTTTGACCATGAACTGAAAGAGCCGTAGTGGTTTGTATACTGGAATTGTGTGTGTTTTTGTTATAGATGGGGCCATAGTGAGGGTGGGGAGTTGATGGAGGACAAGTTCCAAAGGTGCCAATTTGGTTAGCAATAAAGACAATGTCGCCATAGCAAATGATGGACTATGAAAATATTCTTAGTCTTGAATTTTTTGCTCACACACTCAATCGTACTTGAAGATGTGATAGAGATTTGAGTGTCTGCAAGCTGACGTTTGTGGTCAAAGTTGAAAATAGTAATACTATGTTTACAAAACAGGAAGGGGGATGTTTACTACACTCAGTTTTATTATTGTTGGCATCGGTGCCATTGTGGTTTCTCCTCACACCCGTTGGCCTATCAAAGACAGGTGGGCCAGTATGTGAACTTCAGTATGACCTAGTGAAGCTCAGGGTTAGAGGGTTGTTAAAATTTAAGGCCTTTAGATAACATCTGTTTTGTCTGATAGAAATTTAACATTACTGTCATCTTTCTCTGTTGTTCCCTTGTGCCAGCTTGTGCGCACACACACACACACACACACACACACACACACACACACACACAGTCACACAACCTCCACAGCAAGACCTGTCCGTTCATGACAGAGCATATATATATATATATATATATATATATACATATATACACACATACATACACACAAGTATGTATGTATGTATGTATGTATGTATGTATGTATGTATGTATGTATGTATGTATGTATGTATGTATGTATGTATGTATGTATGTATGTATGTATATGTATGTATTCTCTGTCTTGAACAATGGATGTAATGAGTTCTAATTACTTTTAATAAATAACACTAACATTTTGATGATAACAACAATAGTAATAGTAACAATATTAATGATAATACTAAATCAAAGTAAATCTTGGGATTTTTAAATTCATACTCCTCATTATAACTCTTAATTATGAATGCCAGTTCAAACAAACTGTATTCAGTTTAAAGTTTTTAAAATATCACTGTAGCCCTGTTTTCAAGTGCCAAACAGCCTTTCACACCAATCTAAATCATTTTTTTTTTTCCTTTTAAGCGTTTTACTTTCATTCAAGCATTACATATTTATTGTGTCTATTTCCAACTAGTGTTATTGTATTAATAGATATAACGGTGTATGTGAACAAATGAAATGTTTTCTCATTTAGTTGTTTGTGGTGGTATGAAAAGTTGTTAAATTTACTTCTGGGTGCTGCTGCTGCTGCTACTGTTGCGCTGCTCATAGTGTACATGATGATGAGATTTGTTGTCTCGCCTGCACCCAAAAAAAATTGAGACCTCAGAATGTCTACAATTTTTGCTCAGTTGAATTTGTTAGATTCATCATTTCACTCTCTCCGCCATCAGCGGGTTGTTCTTCTGGATTCATCGTCTTGTTTTAGTTTGTATGTACGCAATTTCTTTGTTGGGCTGACATTCACCGATTTCTATCAGTATCGCTTCCCTGGCTATTTCTTCCACTTTCAGTTCTGCGATACATCACGCTACATAGCTTAGTAGCTGCACTGCTTTGTCACTAAAGAAGATCTTAAAATGATAATGTAATTTATGTTTGTTTTTTATCTGGAGTGCGGGGAAGTATTGGGCCCTGTCCATTTGGCCCCTCACTTGCCCCTTCTTGACTTAAGGTCAGCCATAAAATCTTCCAAACAGCTGTGTAATAAGTGCAATGTAGCAAAACCAGACCAAGCTATAGACATTAGTTTGCAATGTTATTTTGATGACATCACTAATACTGAAATATCAAGGGTTTATGGGATTAGTAAGTCTTGGTGTTTAAAGCTCTCTTAAAGTGCAATAAACTCTATAAATGTGTGTGTGTGTGCACATGTGCACGTTTAAGTGCATAAGTGCATGCGCTCATGTGTATAACTTTTGTGAATGCTTTGACTAGGCGCTAGACACACTTCAGCGACAGTTTGAAATTAGGAACGGAAACGTCAGGAATTTACGTTGAACAAAGATATGGAATCATAATCATGTCTTGCTGCCATTACGAAAACTTGTCATATGAACAAATCGAGATAAAACTGTCCATGATGTTGACTATCCTGTCATTTTGGCCAGGTTTATTCAGACCAGCCCAATTTTGGTAAGTTGATCAGAATTCAGAATACTCAGGTGCACGAAATGTTCATCTTATGTTGTACTATATTTGCGACAGGAGAACAAATCATGCAACCATTCAACGTTTTGTAATTCCCCCTTCGTAGCAAATGCTTGGGTTTATATTGCCTGGGTTTTAGCTGTTGAGGCTGCTTTGTTTAATCTACTTTTTATGTGTGTGTTAAGAATAAACAAGTAGATTCATGGGTTGGACGCACTGAAAGGTCGCACACAGATTTATGCTGGGATGAAAATAGCGCCTCTGTGAGAGTTCCCTTGACTGCCTTTATTGCTTACTTTAAAAAGTAATTTCTTTATATCAGCATCAAGCTGAAAATTGCCATGTATTAGTATTAGGCCTGGTAAGCTTCTAATTCTGTGGCATTTACAGCCGGCTGTGTTTCCATGCATTTATAACACTTTGATTCTGAAGAGCTCTTTAATCGCTTATGCCTAGGTTGGAACATAATAAACAACTCGCTGCAGCAAAAGTGCCACATGGGGGAGATTTCTAGCAGGAAAGTTAAACGCTTCTGTCACTTGCAGTTGTGTTGCTGTGTTTTTCATGCACTGTAAGTACCATAATCTTTCACTGAGCATGGCTGCTGTGGTTAAAAACAGTGACAGGCAAAATAGATGCAAGGCAGTGTAAAAATGAAAAATTGTCCTCTGTACTAAGATTCCACAGCTGGGACCAGGGAGACACAGAGTGACGATGTGCTTCACCTCTTCCCGTTGATTGAGATCACTGGATGTGTCAAACGCCTTCAACTGGTCACCCACTGTTTTCCCTATCAGATGCTCAGCTGCTATCAGGACACACCTTTTCATTGTCTAGAATATACAAGTTACACAGTTAAACAAAGTCCCTGTGCTGAATATACAATTGGACACAGTAGAGCAGCATTCTTATTTTCACCGGCAGAACCTTCAAATGCCTGTGAGTCATCATCTGTTGTTAGGTAGAAAGAAATCTTCTGATAATGTCATTGCTGATGTGTTATCTCTCAACTACTTTAATGTCTGTTTCCTGAAAATGAATGTGGCAAGTTTTCAATCTATTTTTCTATCAGCCTCAGACAGACATGTCTTCTTTTTGTCTGAAAATATGGATGGGTGTATAAACTTTGGTCTGCCGAGGAGTGTGAGGAGCTTTGATAACGTCAACCTGCAACCAGGTGCAGACGGCCAACGTGACAGAGTCTTTGTGTAAGATTGACTGAGGTGACAGAAGTAAGCAAACCCCATCTGCAGATGCGTTGTCTTACTGCAAGATGAAAAGAAAATCACAAAAGAGAGGGGGAAAAAATTGTCAAAAGCAGTTTTTTTTGGTGTGATGTGTCTTGTACAAAAGATTCAGGTTTTGGCCTTGTGCCTGTCCGTCAAAAAGTGAAATGGAGCTAATAACATTGAATATTGTGTTTTAGATGTATTTTCTTCCAGACCAAGATTGTTTTATTTATTTCTTTGTGGTAATCTGCAAGCAGATGTCAGACTGGTCTTAAAATTAAAAAATATTTTTATAATTATGAAAAAAAAATCGCATTATCGATACATACAACATGCACGTCAACATTGCTTTTATGGTTCCTATCATAATTCATAGCAAGTAAACTTATTTATTCCAGCCAGGAAAAGGCAACGACCATACAAGGAAATAAAAATCAAAAAAGGAAAAGAAAATCCTACAAGGCACAGTGATTTTTATGTGGATAGTTTTGACTTTGCTGCAATCTCTTCCTGTCATGGTAAATATGTCCTTGGCAGTCCCTTGCCTTTTTTCCGTTTATTTTAGAAATCAAATCCCTTTTAGGGATAGAGCACCTGGTGGGGCTACTTAATGCAATGGCTTCAGCCCTACATAAATAAACAGCTTGCATTTTTGGTGTGAGATTAAGAATGAGGGAGAATGAGGAGGGTAAAAACCAAATAAAGATTGTCAACATGTAGGGAATAGAGAGGAGAAATCATAGCTCCCTCTTCATTCTAACAGTGTTATATACATACTATGGTCTATATAACCTAATGTTTACCAAGACCTTGTTTTAGTTTCCTTTTGAATATGCAGTCTGTAATCATTACAGCTTATTGCTGCAACTACTGGAAATGATGCTCACTAAACAATGTAATGTACCAATGTAATGTATCAGGTTTACGTTCTCATTCAAGTTATGCTTTACTAAAACATATTAAAACAGCAATCATTATAGTATTGTCTTCAGCCTGGTTTGCAGTAAAGAGCAAGCTTGTCTTAGGTGGGGTTAAGTCCAGATGTTTGCCCGGAATTACATTCACACAGTAAATCCATCTATCTATCTATCTATCTATCTATCTATCTATCTATCTATCTATCTATCTATCTATCTATCTATCTATCTATCTATCTATCTATCTATCTATCTATCTATCTATCTATCTGTCTGTCTGTCTGTCTGTCTGTCTGTCTGTCTGTCTGTCTGTCTGTCTGTCTGTCTGTCTGTCTGTCTGTCCTTTCATCCAATCTTCCATCCATTTCACTTTCTATCAAAAATTCAAAGTAGTTTGAAATGGGATGTTTAAATTACTCTGCTATTCTGATCTTGTACTGCTCTTTCTCTTTTAGTTTGTTGAGACTATCTTAAATCTAAGTTGAGCAACAGAATTGTATCCAAGTGTTCCAGCATCTTGAGACTGGTATGCTCTGTGACATCATGTATCCTCTATTGCATTTCTGTTAATGTTCTTTCACAACAACTCCCTCACTGGACTTCGTGTATGTACAATAAATGCAATGTTATTGATTTCCATGTATGTTCTCAGGATTGTTTTAGAATTACAGTCATGAAAGAGAGGCAAAATTGGAAATAGGTGTTGAAACTATGTAGTGTCGCACAACAGCAGTTTGTATTTTTAATGGTCTTGAAATCCGAACCCTATTTTACATTGCCCCTGATACTTTTGGGTTTTTGGTCTAAACGAATTTACATTTGTTTTGCTGAAAATACATGATTTTGAATACTAAGATGATCCCTTTCAAAGCTTCCACTTTGAGGCTTTGGCACAAGTTTGCATATAATTGATGCTTAGAACATGAGTGAAAGTGTTGGGGATGTAAATTTAAAAAAAAAAGGAAATTAGAGTTTTCAGACATTACCACCACAGCATAAACCAACAATACTATTTCAATCCTGATTTACATGTATGTGTGTAATCAGATGAAAAAGGTATTTCAAAATTTCAACTGTTTATTTTCAGATTTGCTTATTGTTGCACTAGAATTAGCCATGGCCTTTAAGTTGTTTTCATTTAAAGTCTCTGTGACTGACCATAATAAAAAATAAAAAAAACACAGGCAGCTCAGTGTACTGAAAACAGGAATGACAAACACCATTAGCTGAAAAATTTCCATCTCATTGCAACTATGTTATTGTTTACTTTACCATACACATCCTAATATGGTTACCTCCCTGTCAAAGCGGGCCAGAGCAAAGCCGAGGGGCCCTCGCAAGGAGATGCTTTCAGCTGCCACTTAGACAATAAGAAACAAATGTCACAGCTCGGCAAAATAGCCTGGCTTTCGCAGTCTCATAGTACTTGGCCTTCCACAGTGCTTGGCTCAGCCTCGAGTGCGCATCCACTCCACACTGTTAAACGCCTTCAGCATTCCCCCACCCCTCTCCCCCACTGTTCATTCTTGTCTTTCTTGCCTTCCCTCTGTCTTTTCTTTATTTGCCTGTATCTCCCCATCGATCTCTGTTCCCATCTCAGTGTTAGCTATGTGTAGATTGAGTGATGGGCCTCTGTTTGCTGTGTTAAGTTATTTATCTGGAGATGGGGTGATGTGTTTGGAGTGGCTGTTGCCCTCCTCCCTGTGGCTAAGCGGAGGCCAGTTCAGCTGCAGGTCGTGCCCTGGCTCGGAGTTGATGCCACATCTGAACTGAAAACATCTTGGCCATTCTGTGAGACACTTTTTAAAAGATGAGATCATAACAATGTGCGAAATCATAAAAAAAAATAGTAAATAGGGCACTCTTTCAAGTTTCATTTATTCATAGGTTTCCTGGATCGTCAGTTGTTTTTTGTACATAGCTATTAACCTTTGTCTTGTAACGGATCACTGAATGTGATTTTTTTCCCCTATTATTATCCATTTAAAGTCAAATTGTGCACACAAATTTATTGCACTTTTTGTTTTAATACAGCTATAATCTTGTGTTATTGTACTAAACCCATTATCTCATGTTATCATTTGATTTTTATATAATAATAATATGATATTTATAAATGTTCAACTTTTGTGTTCATATATCTCAACACCTTTAAATGGATTTCCTTTGGCTGTTACAATCAACATACATGGTGAAAATCATGTGTCATTCTTGCAACTAACAGTGATTTAAAAGTCCTTTATAATAGCTGAGGATCTATTCATGACCAGTTTATGTCATGGAAAAAAATACATGTTTGTAAAACAGTGCCAAATTTGAAAACCAGACCACATAAACTATATGTTATGAAATACTTGGGCAAGTTCTCCATGGATTATCAGTATAAGGGCTTTTAAGCATTGGGGTCAGGTACCCTTACTGCCGGTTAGTCTGGCAGTAGGTGGAAATAGGGTTCTTTCAGATGCATAGGGTTTTCTTTTCCCCAGTTGGTGGAGGAAGATGGCAGCCTCACCTCAATCCTAAAATCCTCACGTTTATGATATTTGCCCAGTATTATCTGTGCCTGTGGATGAATGGGAGGACAGAGCATGAGGAATGTAGAAGGTCATACTGCGTGATTTACACAGCACAGAGCGAGAGAATCCCTGGGAAAATACTTGGGCTGGGATCAAACAGACATCATGTGATATGTTCTTAACACTGACCTTCAGATTCACGCTTTTCTCTCCTCGTTTTACCAGATGATCTATTAAATTGCAAAAATAAAAATGTTCTCAAATCAGCAAAAGGGTACTCATAGTAATTTTTGTACTGATGGAATAAACTGGTATTTATTGACCCTTATTGTAAACCGGAATTTTTCAGCATTCCTGGAAATCTGATTGGAAAAAGGCTCAATGACTTAGTACAAAATAACTCAAGCACCTGCGAGGTTGAAATGTGAAGTGCTGAAAAAACTGGTTGCATATGAGATTTTAATGATAATTGTTAAATGTAATTACATTTTTTTGTATTCCACATGCATCTGCTTGGCACAAATTGTAGATTGATTGATAAATTGATTAATAATGGCAGTGACCTTTTATTTTTATTTTTTCCAAAAAGCTTATACTTTGTTCAATGTTAATGAAATTTGTGAAAGGGTTGTCTATTTAATTTAGGGTCAATTCCTTAGAAGGGCAAAAGGCTTTCTTGTAAACATATTTATGGCCAAATATGTGTGAACAGTGTTAATGCAGACAGGTGCAGTCCTTGCATTACTAGCAAATTTCTCCACTCTCAGTTTGTCCTACTTGAACTCCCCTGACAAATATGAGAGGCTGATTTGTGTGTATGTGTTTATTTCTCAAAGCGCTTTAAAGAATACCAGTAGGGGGAAAAAAAAGTCTTAGAAAGTGTAATAATGTGCCCACTCACAATATAAAGCCAATCAAGAAGGAGAAGAGATAGTTAAGCAAACGAAGGACTAGTGGGGGTATTAAATATGAATTAATGGAATGCTGCTCAGGCACATCTCTAGGTGTAGTGTAGTGTTGAAAAATAAAATTTATGTTGCAGGCTACAAGCCATGAAGGTGCATTTGGATTTAGAGTCCTTTAATTAGAAGTGAGATATTAGCATTTCATAGGGCTTTATGTTGGGTGAGGGGATCGGCCGGCCACTGTGCCTTCATTAGCCAGCTTCTCTGTGTAATGAGTGCCGTCATTAGCTGATGGAGTGGATTCTTCTTAGCTCTACCTTGAAAGCCACATCTTTTACATACTCACAAGGAATAAGGCCTTTTAAATGGATTTCTTAATGAATACAATAAGATGCCACATTTTTAAAATTTGACAAGTGAATTTCTGATAATGTATACCACAACTACTCCCTTGTTCCTTCTTTGTCAAATCAGTAACAAAGGTGAATAACAATGTAATAGGTTGTGTGATAGTAGTGTGATTTTAGAAAGCCACTCTAATCTTGGGGCTTTGTGTTTTTTGTGAAGAAAAGAAAAAAAAGAAAAAACAGCTTTCTTTTTCAAGTGGTAATTATAAACTATATAATTAATGTGGTACAAAGCCTTTGACTTTTATTCTCATACATATTAAGCAAGTTCTATACAATTTCTGTCATCAGTGAAGTTCCATCCAAGCTCCACGGGCTAGAAGATCAAACTGGCTATGTTTAAAAAAAAAAAAAAAAAGATCCATTGAATGAACCTGGATGCAATTTATATGTGTGTCTGGGTTGTATGCTGGGCACA